>OX442366.1:22960934-23169598 GCA_949357725.1 Hyperoplus immaculatus | reverse complement strand
GGAGCGGGACGAGGTGGAGACCAAAGCGGTGGCGACCTCTCCGGAAGGACGGTACCTCAAGTTCAACATAGAGATCGGACGGGGCTCGTTCAAGACGGTCTATAAAGGACTGGACACGGAGACCACGGTGGAGGTGGCATGGTGCGAGCTACAGGTAAGGATGGCCATGCTTTTATGTTTCATACTGTGTGGGCTAAAACTTTGAGCGGACAATGTGGATGATCAACACACATTTTTCATTTGTTGTTAAAGGTGCACTATGCAGTTTCAGGCGAGAGGGATTTGTTTCCAAGAGCAGAGCCTGCAGTTAGTTTACAAAAAAATATTTTCTCTACATGTAAATCTTAGTATTGACTAGTTCTATCATCATAAATCAGAAGACAATTAATTTGAGATGCCTGGAACCAAATGTAAGACATGAATATGTTTGTAAACAATGACAGTGAGACAGTGACTTGTCAGGTTGATTTCTAACTTCGAACAGTGTTCAAGGGATCACATTTTCCTGTGAGGAAAGTGTGTTTATTCAGTTAAGACAATATACCTTACCAAATGTTCCCTTCTCTGACACACCCAAAGTGAGACAGTGCACCTTTAAGTAGCTGGACTATTGCTAATAAAGCCAATTATGCTACACATTAAAGGTGGAGTCCGCGATTCTGGAGAAATCTTGTTGTCAAAATCAGTAAATATCTCCTCTTGTGCAGTGATATTCACTGATTTTGACAAAAAATGGATTTTGACAACAAGTGTTCTCCAGAATCACTGACTCCACCTTTAAGTTCCAGTAAGTCATTGCAGATTAAACTAATTCCCTTTCTGTCATATTAGTCTCCAGCCAAAGTTGATCCTTACTCCAGTAGATCTCCCTTTCTCTTCCCAGTAACAAAACTAGGTCAGATGTACAAGGTTGATACTTTCTGATTGTTTCCTGCCCCACTCAGCTCCAACTCTCCTCTCATGGCCACTAGAGTTGATGTGAAGTAGCTTATCCAGTCTATTTCTATTATTCTACCTTTTCTACCCCGTTGACCTTGAGGTGGGCTGTGTTGTGACCCCAGTCGCCCAGTCAGTTCCATGCTATAGCACTCTGCCCTCCATGATCCCCTCTAATCCCTGTTTTCATTAACAACCGGTGACACCGAGCCGGAGCGAGATTCCTGAACGCGTCGTGTGCAAAAATTAGATCAACACAGAGGCAATAAGGCATTTTATATTCACCTCTGATGATCTACCATATGTGCCTGTGGATTAAAGGTGGAGTCAACAATTCTGGAGAACCCTTGTTGTCAAAATCAGTGAATATCTCCTCAAGATCTGCTACCTGTGTGTGTGTGTGTAAAATGAAAAGAAAATCGGCCTTGGCTCTGTAAACTAGCATGTTAACACAGGGGGCCCACAATAGCAGGCAACATGCCCATTTACAGGACCTAGGCTGTGTATTAACAGTGGATTTTTGTTCATCACTGTAGCCATAACAAGCACACACACAGTATGGACAGGTAGCGGATTGTGAGGAGATATTCACTGATTTTGACAAAGTGATTTTGACAACAAACGTGCTCCAAAATCACTGACTCCACCTTTAATTTCTAGTTAAATAGCTGCTTTTGAAACATTTCCACCTTGCCAGATAATACATCGTATCCGGCTCAGGGTCTGTCTTCACGTGCCCCATGTAAACAAACCATCTACAACTTCCACACACATACATACTCTGTGCATCCACTCTGATGAAAGACCTCAACCTAAACCTGTCAGCACTCCCTTTAGAGGCCCCAAACAGCCCGGGCTAACAGCTGCCTGCCACTTCCCTGTGCTACCATGGTTTGATAGCACCATTGAGGATTTGAAGGTTTAAGCTCTAAGTCCACCCTTAACGTTTGCTGTTGCGTGTGACGTGCTTAGATATCGGTGACTGGCGGCCAGCGAAGCTACTTAGCGGCAAAGTTGTGCCCTCGTTCCCTCAATAACCTCTAATTAAACTGTGTGCCACTGACATCGGAGTACACAGCTTTACCACTAGTAAACAATATCCTATCCTATTACGCATACTTAGTTAGATATTGCCACATTTGCATATTTTATCAAACATTTCTGGAGAAAAAGCGAAATGCAAAAACAGAATAATTCTAATGTAAGTAGTCTATATCTTTAATATTTTTTACCCTATTCACCTGCACTGTCTCACGTTGGGATCTTGCGACACAACACATGAAAGCACCTTCTTGCATTGCACACACACAGAGAGAGTCTTTGTGTGTTGCCTCTAAGCTCTGCGGGAGGCCTCTGCGAACAGACAGTCAGAGATTACACAAGGTGAAGTGAATCTGCTCTCTGAGGCTCAAGGCTCCAGCTATAGCAGGCTGGGACTGCTGCCTCTACAGCCCACTTGTCAAGCCCAGGCAACAGGTGTCTGTTTGGGGGCGGGGGAAAGTAGATAGACAGGGACACTTCCAGGCTCACATCCAGTGTTTTTCCTGCATGGAGGAATTTTTTTACGCCCCCCAGGGAGGTGATATTCAGCACTTAAGGAAAATCACCAGCAGTAAAATGATCAAAATTGAGAATAAAAAAAGCTATTTAAAGCCTATCCAAATGTGTTACTAATTCAGTCCAATTCACCCCCTATTTCTTGCAATTATAGATAACTAAGTTTTTAACAGGTTACTTAGCAGAATTAACATTTTACCATAGAGTCAGTGATCTCTATGGTAACGCAGCACGGGTCAACATGTATTGCTATAAGTAATATAATTGTAAGAAAAGAACAGCAAAAATCAGCATGTAAGATAACACGGACTTCTTTTTTTTCATAAAGAATTTTTATTGAAATTTTTATTTTTTTAACAAACATACAAAACATTTAGAACCCCATCCACCCCACACCCCAAACAATCCTTGGACAGATGACATATGAAATGACATACAAATTAAAAAACATTGAAAACAGTTACAAAAGAGACAACTACATGCAGTGTGTAATATGACATCATCAAGAAAGTTCTAGAAAGCGATAACACAGACTTCTATCCTTTACTGTTGCACGTAGTCCTGACCCCCAAAAAGTGTTGCGACCAAAATATGTTTCGCGTATTCAACCCCCAAAGGCCCATGCTGAGCCAGGAAAAAACCCCGTCAGAGATGCCCACAGATGTCCCTCTATACCTGGTGCACTGTTGCGACACATTTGTGGACGTTTTACACCCTCCAGTCAAAACACAAGGGGATCTTAGGCCTTGACTTCTTAAACCATAGCCTTCCTTTTTAACTTTTTGTGGTGTGAATAAGTGTCAGAATATTCTTTGGGCTGGTGGGGGATTGTGTGATCATTATTGGAAACAAGCTATGGCTATTTCATCTCTTTACTTTAGACATGAGCCCAGTTAAGCTTCCTTAATCGCCTTCTAATAAGCTTAAAAGTTGGCCATTGTTGATATGGTTACTGTTGTGATAAGTTAAACCTCAAAGAAAAATCCCCACCCCCGACCTCCCCGTGTGTGCCCTTGATTGCTTGAATGAACACACAAGCTGGCTGTTGGTGGCTAAACACAATCACCCTGTAATATTGACAGCAGCAGCAGCTGAAGGTGCGTCATTAGAGAGGCGGGTATTGTGCGGCAATGCCTTAAAGGGATAGTTCAGTGTTTTTTTTAAGTGCGGTTGTTTGAGGTACTTATGCACAGTTAGGCTGTTACCTTATGGAGATGGTGATCAGTGCAGTCATTATAATATATACGTTTCTGGGAGACAAAAGTTATATTTATCACCTATGCTGACCTTAAACATAAATATCAGTTCAATCATACACTAAATGTAGTATTTTTTTTACTATTGATTTGCAGACTGATACGCTGCACTGCACCGGCACACAGCCTCTTATTTTTGCACTTTTTTTCCAAGCACATTTCGACCATGTATTACTATGACAACTTGTCCTAGATCAGCATTTATGTATGTGTTTCTGCTGGCCCCCTCTGCAAAAGTACCATCTCCATAAGGTAACAGACTAACTAGGCATATTTACCTCACACAACCCCACTTCAAAAATACTGCACTATCCCTTTAAGCTCTCTTAACTATGTATTCAGGCCCGTGATTGCAGGTTCAAACGACAATCTGCTTTAGATGATTCATTCCTTTTACGGATAAATGTATTTAATTGGGCATAATTTGTCCGTAGACACTCAGAGCTGTTCTCCTGGCTTTACAACATATTGTCGGATTTATTGCTTCACTTGAACACAGGTCTATCAGGGCGGTGTCTGTTCGCTGGAACCTTTTGTACTAGCAGACAAAAACTAAACAATAAATTTTAGATTCTTCCATGACATGCGCAACACAAGAGCTCAACCAGGACAATATAGTACATTATATTGGGCTTACTTTATAAACTCCACATGGCTATTATTAGGGCTATTATACAACAGAAAATAACTGGAATATGAGCTTCCTTGAGCTTGTTTTAGCAGCATTTAAACACATATTCTTAAAGCAAATACTCACAATAAGGAAATACTTAACCTAGTATTTAGGCACTTTTATCGATTATTTGTTCATAGGGTAATGTGAGTACTCGAATATTGAAATGATTGAAAATGCCCATCCCTAGTATCCACCCGGGGTCCCACAAATGTTTTCTGGATGTATGCATATATTTATATTGCCACTAACACATGCATCTATTGTCGTGCTGCAAGAGACTGAACAATGCATCAACATTGAAAATATTATCAGCTAATATTAGCTTATCACACAGTGTGCCAGCAGCAGCAGCCCAATGTCGGTCGGCTGATAACAATAATAATGAAAAAAGCAAACAAACTATGTATGTCAGCGCGGAAACGCCAAAGATACATTTGAGGTAAAATTAATAAAAGACTGATGAGTTTATTTTAACACTGTAAAATGTTTAAAAGCTAATTTAAAGTTATCAACGTGTGCAACGATGAATGTCCTGCTGATATAGTGAGATCATTTTTTTAAACTCTCAAATCGAATACATTAATACAATACATTATACACAATACAACATATAGATAATTAGAGTGATAAAGTAAAATAAAATGGATATTCAGTCCCATTATCAGGCCAATTTTGATAAATATTTGACAGTGATTAAGATACTGAGGATATTGTAGCGTAGGTGGATCCTTAGTGGAATACATTTATTAATAACTCAAGCGCTTTAAAGACATGTGACTGTAAGTTTAGAACTGTTTCTAAAAGCAGCTTGGCAAAAAAAAAAGGCTCCCAGGTGGCAGATGCCTAGCAACCGTTGCCCCACCGACTGCTGGGTGACTCAGGTGCCATATAGGCAGCAACATAAACTGGCCTTAGAGGGAAATGCACTGATAAATAATGTATGAGCTATTGTATGGTCGCCCACCCACCCCCATTCACCTTACACTTAGGCAAACACGGTTTACAGCCCACGCTATTTACCTCAGTCATTGTCATTGCTGCTTTTACAAAATTAACTATCATGAAAAGGTGAACATCGCTTGTCGCACTGAATCGCACTTGTGAATATTGTAGAGCACAACAGACTGTGAGCGCGACAGCACAGCGAGCTACTTAGTAACTAATAGAAATGAGTGCACTCACTGGGGCACATATCCTTTTTTTAGTGAGTCCCCTTTTTCAAAGGACATTGCTAGTTGTGGTTGCACAAGACCTTTTTTCTCTGACCCGCATCGGGAACTCAGACACTTTTATAACACATAGGTTTGTTTCCCTTTCAAACCTACAAAAAAAAAACATCACGCTCTATATAAACAGCTTCCCCACGCTCTACTTCACCACAGCCACCTGTATGCTCAGCCCCTTATCCGGGTTTATTAGGGCCCGCGCTTAATGCAAGAGTGTGTTTTTAAAATACTGAAGCCAGCACCCACCAACACCAATTAGCCAATACCTTTAGATGCATAAATACAGGCTAGAGAGACAGTTTTTCTGCTGATTAATGACATACCAAGGCGTTAAAGGTTTGGTGCCCTGCTCCTTGTGTGGTCGTGGGTGTTTGTAGACGGTCACAAAACGTCTTAACTGCCGCACATAAAGCTCTCTAATGATAAAGTGCTTGAAGTGGGCTATTATTAATCAGTGGTGGTTGCTGCTTGAGCTAAATGCACAATCAAGGCTAACATAAAAACACAGTGGCTTTTAAACAGTTATGTACGTATGTGTGTGTGTAGAACTGGTATCAAAGGATCAACTGTGTGCTGTTGAGAAGATATAACGAAATACATTTTCTCTGTTTGTATCAAAGGTATTATTATATTACTACCTATTATTGGGTTTGAGCTTTGTCTGCTATGGTGCTAACTGGTGCTTTAACTAAGTAGACAAAATAAACATTCCCACTGTCTGGTTCCAACTTTTCAAATGCAAAGTATTTGGATGGGGTTCAGTGTGGTGTTCTTGTTGTTGTTGTGAAAACAGGAGCCTCAGAAAATTACCATTTAAATACAGAACATTTTGCTCTGGGAACTTAACACCTGGCATTTGACAGTATTTTTGTAGGCTTAAAATTTATTGAATAAAAAAAAATAATAATAATATTTTTTCCTATAATAACAAGTATTGTTCGTGTTAGATTGACTCTGTATGGTGAAAACACTCAAAGAAACAGAGTTACCTAAGGACAACAACAGAAGGAGAAGGTGGTGGTGGAAGATTTACATCACCTCCTAAGATTTGGGTTCACTGGGGAGAAAGAGTTGGAAACAGCACCGCTCACATTCAAGCTCAGAGTTTTTTTTAAAGCCCATATAATAGCACCAGGTTAAATTAAAGCTATAAAAACCCTATTAACGTCCTGCCACGCTGCTCTCTGCACTGTTTGTATTGTGAGTTATGAGGTTAAACACACCGAAGCATGAATCTAATTTGGCAGCGACCCTGGATTTGCCATTGCCTTTCTCTCTCTCTCTCTCTCTCTGTCTCTGTCTCTGTCTCTCTCTCTCTCTCTCTGTCTCTGTGTGTGTGTAACCTTTATCTGAATGTGGCCAGTGTTTCGGTGACATAACATATGCTGTGGGCTCCCTATCAGTTCTTCTGCATCCAACATCAACACTGTCTTAGCCTCGCAGGGCCTTATGGTGCAGCCCAGATCACCTTCTTATCAGGGCCCTGCCACTGTTCTCGGAAGTAGAAAGCTGAAGGAGGCCTCACCACGATAGCCTGCATTTACACATGGCAAACACGTCACTTTTGACGTGAGGGCTTGTTTGTCTGTTTGTTTGAATTACCTTCCGCAGCCAAGGCCACACTGTGTCACCTTATAAAACTTAATGTACTAAATGTGCGCTACGTTTTTTGGTGATTGCCGTGCAAGATACAGCCTGTCTGTATATCGTACAGTATGCACACGTAGCGCCGCAGCTAAGATAACAGCGTCTCATTGGCTGATGGTGATAGTATGTTAGTGTCTTATTTTTTAGGGTGGATACTGGGAGGTACATGCCAGGGCAGCATGGTGGCTCTGTGTTAAGGAGCCCGGAGCCTTTTGGTGGGGTTGTGTTTGCCTCTGTTGGGAAAGTGAATTGCTCAGGTGTAGAGGTGAAAGTGAACAGGTTTTTTTTTATGGGTCTGAGCAACGTGGTTAGACTGGTGTTTTGTAGCCTGCCTCTAACCTAATGTATTATGGGAGATGAAGCAGATGCACCCATTGACCCTGACTGTGATAAGATGGTGCTGAAAATAGACTGATGGACGGTGCAAGCACGAGAGAACTATACTCAGAAGGTGCCAAAGAATCATATTGACTACATCTTTGTGTCTTTATTTTACTGCTGCTTGTTTCTCCATGATAAGTTATTTGTTACGAGGTGTATTTGTTACATGTTTGAACCAGTTTTTTTCATCAGCTACTAACAACTTATTAAATAATTCGGAAATATCTCTTGCAAAGCATAATTTATCCTTCTCCAAAGGTACATATACTGCACAGTAGGTAAAAGACAGAGCCTCACAAAGTGTTATATTCATTGGAAGTAATCAGATGTACAGAAAGCCTATTATTCATATAACTTATTAATCAATTTAAAAGTTGGATCACCTCAGTACAATAATGGGGTGTTTAACGTGGTAGCTTAGATAAGTGTGTGTTAGTCAGACTGCTGAGACTTACAAATATAGTAATCTGACTTTCTGTTTGTTCTTCTATGTTTTAATGTCTCCACAAACATCCAGAATATTCCGTAATGTCCGAAACACATACAGTATAAGCTCAAGATATTATCCACTTAAAAATCATAATTAAATCACAAAAAAAATCCTCTCTATGTTTATTGTAAAGTGTGTCAGCGGTAGAAAAAAAAAATCTTAACACCCGAACTGCCGTGACTCATACAGTAGCTCTGCCAGCCACAGACTGAGACTGGGAACACTTAATGGGGAAAAACACATTAGAAAATGCTTTTCCAGATGTTCTGACTGAGCTATTGTACTTTGACGTACACAAGTGTGCTGCTGGCAGAGCCCGAGTCCCGGCTGAGTCACGGCTTTTTTTTACTGGGATCCCTCTGAAGATCCATTATTTCTTTTTTCGTCCTGTGAGAGTTTTTTTGGTGAGTGGTCCAGGTTTGTTTTAAAGTTTTTCCAGCTTCCAGTAGCGGTGACGACCCATATTTTTTTTTAAATATGATCGCAAGCTCTGATTGGTGTATTATTTAAGATGGAAAAACGCTTGTGACTTGACACACCAGTGCTTTGGTAGATACTTTTAAAGTAACATCAATGTCCCTGTACTCTTAAGAGAATCTTTGGTGTTTACAATATTTGGATTGGCTCTGTCATATTTAAAAGGAGCTCGGCTAGGAATTCATAGTACAATAGTTTTTTGCCAGGAAATGAGTCACCTCTAGTGTACACTGGAGGCCTGTAATGGATCTACACTTCAACAATACAATTAGTGTTGGTCTTTAACCTGATTAGTCACCTATCTGTGTATATTTTTTTCCAATATATCTATCATGGGACTTACCCTTCTGTCTATCAATGCACATTAAAACTATATAAAACAATCTTTACACAGTGCAACCACAGCAGACTTGCAGGTTAAATGCGGATATTTCAGTTCAATATTGATTTAATGTCATCCTCATTTGATTGATCTGTCTACAGATGGGCAAGACACTTTACCTTAAATTGCTCCCGATAGTTAGCTGCTGCTATCGGTGTATGAATATATGTGTGTGAATGGGTTGAATATTTACAAAACAATGTAAAGTGCTTTGGGCCTGTGAAAAAAAACAGGGAAGAAGGCTATAAATGGAGTCCATTTATCATTTGTTTGATGATTCTAGTGATTGCCTGATTGACTCACACTTGTGAACTTTTGCCCCGGACACTCCGAACTCGTACATACGTCGCCTTAAGAAAGAAATTGTTTGTGCACTTTGTAAAAAAAAACATCTCCCCCACACAGTGTTTTTAGTAACGACAGTGTGTGACGCTTGTTCCTTTTTAGCTGTAAACACGTGGACGGAGAGAGGCCCATAGAGTCGTGCTTCCTAAACAAACTAAAAGAGCTCACGTTTTAATAGCTTTCGGGGCTCTGAGGCCAGAGTTCAGGGGAAAAAAGACCACTCCATGTAACCTCTGGTCATTTCTGAACCAAACGTGTGTGTTGACGCGTGCACGACGGAGGTGTTAGTGGTGTAAATGTGCTCTGAGTTGCCATGTTAGTTTTCAGATGAATTGGCCATTGGTGTACAGTACTGGCTGACACCTCTATATAGCCGTAAAAAATTTTCTCGGTCAACAGATTGTGTGTTACCTCCCGGACTTTACCGTTAACTTTTAACCTCTACCTGTTTCAAGATCATGCTCTTATAAAATATCGTTTTTTGACTACATATTTATATTTGCTATCAGGTTGCTGCTCTCTCACCCCTGTATATTGTATTTTTATGTTTTTATCATCTCAATTATAAAAAACTCTCTCTGACACACCCAAAGTTACATAGTCCACCTTTAAGCCTTAAGAAAGAAATCTTTTCGTGCGCTTCGAAAAACATTTTGCTCCCTACACAGTTTTTTTTAGTCTGGACAGTGTGTGACGCTTTAAAATATAAATTATTGTGCAGAATTGAGCTGTCCGTCAGTTAGTGGAGGATTCATAAATATTTCACGCTGTCTCCTTCCTGTGACCAGGGCAACCACTTGCATACCATCACTTTTTTTAACTATATCCGGTGCGGTGCCACATGATAGCACATCCTTGTTTGTCATTGTAACATTATGCGACTGCTGCACCCTTTAACAGCAGCCACAAGCATCAACAGTACACAACCACCAGTTACCTAACATACAGGTTGGACATGTAACAAGTGTATCACATTTCAAAACAGTTACATTTAAAGGTACAGTTAGTGATTCTGCAGAGAGCTTGGTGTCAAAATATTTTTTTTGTTAAAATCAGTGAATATCCCGTCACGATCCGCTACCTGTCCATACTGTGTGTGCGGCATACTGCAAAAAATGCAGTGTTGATACACAGCCTAGTCTCTGTAAACTGGTATGTAAACAAAGGGTATGACGAGAAAAGGGGCCCAGCGTAACTAGCAACATGTTAGTTTACAGAGCCTAGGCTGTGTATTAACAATAGTGACTTTTTACAAAAAGTGATTTTGACAAAAAGCATTCTCCAGAATCGCTCACTGAACCTTTAAAACATCTGTAGAGTTCAAACAACGAAAAGACTTTGCAGATATTTGAAATTCCAAGTCATATTTGAGGAAATGTATCAACCTTGTAAAAAGCAACATCAGATAAGAGATTAAAGCCTGAGGATTTCAGTGGGACTTTCTCTATCGCTCTCCTTTGTCAGATCTCTGTAAAATACGACTTCACCACAAAGCTGGGAATATACTGCCTGGCTTGGAGCGCCAGATGTGTGCAGCTTTCATCTTTAGGGTTTTTTTTTTTTACACCAGTGGCCCCTTGCCTTGGGGTCAAGAAACATTTAAGATGATTACCACCAACATTGAAAGATAAGAAGAATATACCTACAACTATAATGAATTGGTTCTAAATTGGTACACTTGATGTATTTTAAACACCATTCATTTATCTTAAGAACATCATTTACAGATCTTTAATAAGCAATATCTGAGAACAATGTTTGAGCATGTTTATGTTACAGTTGTTTTGTAATCTGGTGCCATAATGTAAACAACTAACTGCAAAACGAATCTACCCACTGCTATGACAAATGTCACCTTACCTTAAATAACCTTACCTCACCTTACCTTTAACCCTTTCAAAAAGTGGTACCAATATTTCCAATTCAATTCTACTTTATTGTTCCCTTGGGGGAACTTGTATCGGGCCTACAAAACCTTTATCTTATATATATGGATAATTTATCTTCTTCAGGCCTGTAGAAACGTATTGAAATTAAACAAGCTTGAGGGCAAATAAGTTATGGGAGCCTTTGACCTAAAATTACCTCATTCAATTGTATTGTAGTTTTAAGCTACTGTTTGGCGAACTCACCTGAGTGACAGTCAAGTGAACTTATACAACCCTTTACAACAAGTATGTGCAAATACTACTGAGGCACCAGAATATCTAAGGAATAAGCCCATGAGGGACATACCTTTAAAACCTCTCATATGTCATTATAACAAACCCGTTGAGGCATGTACAGTAGTATGTAGGTCAAAAGATAATTATCATAAAACATTTTCAAATAATTAGGACTTTACTGGTGAGAGTTTGGTAGTTAAATATGCTATTGTAAATGTTTAGAGGAAGTCTGTGAACTACAAGGCTGCTGGTACAAAATGCTAGTGATTGCGAAGTGGCTGAGACATTTTATGTTTCACAAAAAAATTATTTAGGTCCTTGTTAAACATGTAATATATGGCTGTTATGATCCCCAGAATGGCTCTTTGTCAGTATGGCAATAACATATTGTAGAAATGTAGTCAACAGGAGATGATAAATCATTTTTATTTGTACATAAAAAGTTCCAGCGCAAAATACCAACAAATAGTGACATGAATTCATGCACAATGGAATATTCACAGTCCGATTTTTTTAAGCTTAGGTGATCAGAAAGGCTCTCTGTTGTGTTGTAAAGATGTCGGCACTGATTATTGTTTGCGGCTGCCACAGCTGCCTGAACCAGCTGACTCGGTGTAATCAAGTTTAAGAGCTGACAGGTTCATTTTGGCCCTTTACAGCTGTGACAGAGCATGACAGGCAGCTATGACTGCAGTGCCTGACATATATACAGCCCCGGAAAAAAAATTAAGAGACCGGTCTGGATTTTTCTTAAATCTTTATCTCTATATTACTTATTGAAAATGCTCTCAATGACAATATTTTTATTTTGAATTTGGTAGAAATGTTGTCAGTACTGTAGTTCAATCACAATGTCTATTCTACTCCAACATATACATCTAAAGAGTAAAACAAGAGACACTGAACATTTGGAGTGGTTTCTTAATTTTTTCAATAATGGCCCCTTAGTGTGTGTGCAGATTGTAAAACAGCTCAATATGCAATGAGTATTTATGAAAGAATCTCATATGACACGTTACTTGTTTATTCAATCCTCACACAACCAGTATACTGTGTGTGCCCTGTAAAAAAAAAAATCCCCTTTGTTCAGAACCTGTTTACAGAGGCTAGGCCGTGTATTAACACCAGATTTTTTCAGTGCACAGACAGTACGAACAGGTAGTGCATGAGGACATATTCAATGATTTTGACAAAAGGTGATTTTGACAGCAAGCGTTCTCAAGAATCACTGAGTCCACTTTTTTAAGTGGGTGTTTTTTTCAAATCAAGTCTGATAAAATTTTGCTTAAGCTCAGATTCCAGCTTTGAGTCACATGAAGTCGACTTATTTTAAGCGTTTGTCGTCATCACAAGTTTGTCATCAATCATATTAGTGGACAATTTCATAAGAGAATTTGATTAAAGTTATTGTGTAGACCTGGCTGCTTTGCTGTATTTTGATCCGCTCTGTCCTACGGGTATCTTGTGATCTCTCTGTGGCTCTCTGAGTTAAATCCAGAGTTCATTACATTTGTTCCAGTCGCACACACTTTGCGTCTCATCAGATGTCTTTGCACTCAGTTAACGGCCTATGTGACAACCCCCCCCCCCCCCATTCCACACACACACACACACGCACACACACACACACACGCACACACGCACACACGCACACATGCGCACACACACACACACACAAACCCCTTACAGCATTTTAGAGCTGCCTTTCCCATGCAGGGTTATTCGATCACATCGGGGTGAGGGCACACTCTCGCTCGTCTCCCGTTTAACTTCGACTCCTCAAAGGTCAACTGAGCAGTGTCACGGGGCTCAACCAGGTTCTTTAAACGCACCGTCAAGTGGTGCCATGGTTTATTAATTACTGTGATTGGTGTCGCATTAGCCTGAGAAATCCCCCTGAAAGTCATGGGCCTACATGTTGTTTTTTGTTGCCATATATAAGCAGAATTGCACCTCACATTTTAAATGGCCGCGGTTAAGCAACTGTTGAATAATTCTTAGAAATTTCCTTTGGCACAATCGTCCAAGTGCAATTAGCGACAAGCTGCATTGACACAGTGATTATAAATGAGGTGGATAAGGCATGTAGCGTGTAAGGACAAGTTAGCAGTTACTATAATCGCTCAACATGTCAACTTGAAAGGCAGGAGGATTACTTTTTAAAGAAGAGGCATTCAAAGACAATGCTCAAAGTGCACAGCGTGTCACGGGGCTCAACCAGGTTCTTTAAACGCACCGTCAAGTGGTGCCATGGTTTATTAATTACTGTGATTGGTGTCGCATTAGCCTGAGAAATCCCCCTGAAAGTCATGGGCCTACATGTTGTTTTTTGTTGCCATATATAAGCAGAATTGCACCTCACATTTTAAATGGCCGCGGTTAAGCAACTGTTGAATAATTCTTAGAAATTTCCTTTGGCACAATCGTCCAAGTGCAATTAGCGACAAGCTGCATTGACACAGTGATTATAAATGAGGTGGATAAGGCATGTAGCGTGTAAGGACAAGTTAGCAGTTACTATAATCGCTCAACATGTCAACTTGAAAGGCAGGAGGATTACTTTTTAAAGAAGAGGCATTCAAAGACAATGCTCAAAGTGCACAGCAGTTCATAACAGAGGTTTGAGGGAGCCACCAAAAACAAACAGTAGGCAGGTTGAGAGATGTGAAGAACAAGAAGGTAAACATAGCAATTATGTAAGGTCTCTCTCCCCGCCCCGTCCATTTTAAATTAAATCAATCTTAAGCCTCAAACAAGGTGATGAGGCAATACGTCCTGAGAACACTCAAACACTTTCAAAGGGGGGAAAAACATGAAAGAAAAATGACCAAAAAGCTATTTTAGGCTATATCTTCCCTATTTTTAAATAGCTGGTCCACCAGACAACATTGACAAGCTGATTATCCAATTGCAAAATGTACTCCAAAAGTGCACTTAAGTCTGCAAATAAAAATAAATAAAGGAAAAATACGATACTTAAAAATTATGACTTTTAGCTGTGATAGGTCCGACTGTAAAATATATTTCATATCTAGGAAAAAAATATCCACATCAGATGGAAAAGGACCTGCACTGGCACAGGCCACTATTCCCCTAGTGACATACATGCGAGTTAAGAGTGTAATCCTGCATCTAGGTCTACTCGGTATGGTGCAGGTAATTAGATCGGCGCCAGCAGTGAGGTCAGGTAGTTGGATAGAGTGAGAGCAGCAGCAGTCAAGAGGCGGGTTTTGAATCCTAAATCCTTATGAGATTAATGGCTCACCTCTCTCTGCCCCCTCTTTCTATATACTGCCCATGTTAAATTTTTCTTGGAAGGAGCACACTGCCACCTCAGTTCTCCACCTGCGAATGTCTAAATGCAACACTGTGTGCCACTGTGAGCGCCTGTTTAGTGTTTACGCCAAGGTGCATGTCACTCAGTCAGTCAAGAAGACATAGGTATGTCTGGTATACCTACGTCTGGTATGTAGGCCTATAGTGTATGAGGTGGGGGGGTCAGACTCTCTCTCCCTTTGACCTCAATCCCGGAGGTTTGGCAAACCGGTCGTCAAGGTCACCGCAGTTGATTGACAGGCAGGTTTGTGTAATGCTGGATACGTGCAGGTTCTCTCCTGTCTGTCTATACACTCTGTCATCAATATAGGAGAGTGTCTGTGGGCTTTGTCTACAGGCTTCCTCACTGTCAGCTTATGGGATGTGGGAGTTGTGGCCTGTCAAGTGCACATTCAATAATAGGTCAAAAATAATTGAGGAGAAGAAGAGGTTAGCCCTATCAATGGGTCACTAACGGGTTCAAAATCTGATAGGTATGCCAGATAAATATGATTATTTCCGGAAAGACACAACAAAGTTATTTTCCTGGCCTGAAGGCTTGCATTATTTTACATTTTTCTTGATGTCGCTTGTTAATGTATTAATCCGCTATAGAAAATTGTCCCCAACAATTGAGTATTTACTTGTAATTGTCGCTTGAGCTTCAGCGCCCAGCTGTTTAGAGGGAAATTTACGAGTCTACTTTCTATATTCTTTTAATAAAACTAAACCTTTGTGTGACTTGTTTATAAAGATTGACATCTCCAGTAGGACAGAACAGACTTTGGGGACAGGATGTAGACTCTCTTGAGACACGGACTTACACATAATTAGTTTTGATGTTTTTTCTTGGGATTCGTTGACAGTAAAAAGAATAAAGAAAAACACCAGCCTTATCATTTGAATAAATGATCAAAACCTAAATAACATAATTATAACAGTCATTTTTAAGTCAATGTAATCATTTCAGCACTATTCATAACTTAAAACTGCATTGAAAGTGCTTCTATAACCTTTCACACACATCCCTGCAGGCAATAAGAGGGGAATGATGACTGCATCCTTTTGTTTCACATGCCCTACTTTTTTTTCCACTTTCTCTGTACTTAGTTAAGATTCCGACATATTCCGCAGCCTGTCCCCACTGACTAACAAGATGATACTCAAATCCTGGAAAGACTTTCTCTAGTATATCTCTTTCAGTGTAATATCAGGACACATGTATTAACCGCTCATTGCCGTCCTAAGCTGTAAGGCCGCAACCACCTGGTTTGGGTGCAAATGGCTGGCTGACATGTCGTGTTCATGTCTGGTTGTCATAATAAGGGCGCTGACAGGGACTTCTTAATACCAGTGGCTCCTCTACCATCAACACACATGCTTATGTAACTCCACATATGTGGCACCGGGCCCAAATATTTCCAACCCCCCCAGGCCATTGCGCACCCCCGACTACACACACACACACACACACACACACACACACACACACACACACACACACACACACACACACACACACACACAAACACACACACACACACACCTCTCAGCAGCTAAGAATAAAACATCCAGCTGGAAGAGACCACTGTATAGGAAAAACTTTAAGCGGAGGGCTCATTTGCACACCTTTGAATGTAGATTTAGCTTTTTATTGGTGTACTCACTTGACTCATTTTCCCGAGTGGAGATGTGTTGGTTTTGTGGCTCCCCAGTCCCCAATCCCCCTGATTGCTCTCCCTGGCGTTATGCAATGTTATTTGGCCTGGTTTTCCAGAGGAGGGAGTGGGAAGAGAGAGAGGGTGGGGGTAGATAGATGTAGTCAAAAAGTTTGATAGAAGCCTTGCACAGCTGTCAGAAGAGGTCTGCAGGAAATGCTAGAGGGTTTCTGACTCAAGATAGAAATCATTAAAGCTACAGTGCGTAAATTTTTCATATAAATGAATGACGTTACATTCAAGACATCGCCTAACGAGTTGTCACAAAGTAGATTACGCCTATCAGATTCACAAAGCCAAACTCCGTGTTGTTGTTATTACTCAGAATTCATCATGGGGGCAACAGAAATTACGCACTATAGCTTTAAATCTTCTTGATACACACTATTTAATAGGGAAACAAATTCTATTTCTTTTTACTTTTCTTTCGAAGAATTGATGGCCGTCACTATGTTAAAACAGTCTCAATCAAACTGAAGCATTGGTTTTAATTTTGATGAGGTGCGTGTGGTGACTGGGGAGGAGGCATTGCTATGGTGCCCTGAAATTACTAATATAAAACAATGCAATCAGATGACAACATCGCAATGCAAAAACATCTTTGTTATGTCCATCTGTGCTTCATTTTCCGCTCCATTCAACACCTCCTTTATTTGACTTTTTTAAATCAACAATTTCTCTTTTGTTTTTTGGGATTTGAATTGAAATCTGGGCCTTGTGTCTCTCTCAAGGCTGAGTCACATGAAAAATTACCCCCCCCCCTCCCTTTTTTTCACCAGCTCACAAATTTTACGAAGAAAAGTGTTTTTTTCCGAGTTGCCACAGCAGAATTTAAGTTTTTCCAGGAGCTGCTCACAACTTTGCCAAACGTCGGCATTTAACGTTTTTTTAGTATTTTGCAATCCTGCCACGATAGCTGTAGCCCGAGCTCTTGTAAAGCCTGTGGTTTTTTGGAAGTGTCAAGTGTCCCTGCAAGCGAGTCGGCCGCGTGCCTTCAGCTAATGCATGCTATGCTGAGTCCACAGGAGACAGGCCTTGTCTACGCAGGGGTCTGATGTTATCGCACTTCGATAAATAAATATACACATACACTTCAAACCCGTAAACCCACTTATTCACATTCCCTGGCACTTGCACACACACTACACACACACACACACACACACAGACATTCACACTTGTGTCATGTTGCGTTTGTGTGATACAGTGGAAAGTGTAGTGGAAATAAAAAAAAACCTCAATGGCTAAGGTCCTTAAACCTCACTAAAATGAGTGTCTGAAGCACAAATTAGACCACAGTTGAACGGAGTACTGTATTCAGAAGATGCATGGACATCTGTGTGATCTAATAGCCCTTTTGAAGGAGGTGCTTTTTTTTGCAAACTATGAAGTCTTACACATAAGGAATACACTGTAGCCCGTGTTCACATCAACTGATCACTATCCAACTAAAAGTTAAGTTGCTGTATTTGTCAATTCACAGAAGGCTTCATTGAAATTTGACTTTTTTCGCATATCCCCTCTCGAGACACCACACTCCAAAAAGCAAAAGCACTTGGTCAGAAAAGTCGCCCTCTGTGTGCGTCATGTTTGAGCCATTGATGTAAAATGACAGTTTGACAGTTGACTGACACAGGTAAAATAAATAAATAAAAAGGAGTCTTGCATTACGTGTCTTGAGACAGCGCAGGTCTTCAGACAGTCTGCCTCCTGTGTTCATGCTATCGCTTAGCATTAGCAACACCAGCTTCTCCCCACTGACTCACGAAGAGGACAAGCATAGAGGAAGGGGAGAGAGAGAGTAGTGGTCGAGGAGGTTGACTGTATAAGTATAAACATATGCACAGCGTTTTTCCCAGAAATCCACCTCAATGTAGGATTCATATAGTCCCAGAGTCTCAGAGGAGTTTTTCCACACACACCACCCACCGCAGGCAGAGTTACTCCGGCTAAATTGGGCCATTCATCCAGGAGGAGGAAGCACAAAAATGTCTTTGTCCAATCAGGTTTGATTGCTGTGTTTTGGGTTTAGCCTTTAACATGGATTCTTGGAAAACCTCCTTTTCCCCAAAATTTGTAAACTTAACTCAGAGCTCCCCCCCCCTGATTAGAACCTAACATACTGTATAAGGGGGTCGTCCATGATGGATGAGCCTGTGGTTTAGGGGGTCCCACAGCCAGCTCATTAGCTTAAACTAAGAGTGATTTGTCAAATTGGCCCGTGGATGGCTGTGTTTACTGCTAGCTACCTGCTTACGTTACCATATACACACAGCCCTGATCATACCAGAGCAGTGCAGCCTCAACCGTCAACACGACCGCATTTTTCTAATGGTTGACAAAACAATCGAACCTCATGGCCCATTTGGTCATAGCTGTGGAACTTAATCATATCACGCGACCTTTGGGAATTTTCAAGATGTCATTCAGTTGGAGATGTTTATGTGTTTTTTAAGATAACTACTCATCCATATTGGCAAGTTTAATACTGACCTTGGAAACAAAACCATCTCACCATTTATTAGCCCTTCTGGAGTGCCTGTACATTCACACCTTAGACCACTGTTGTGACGAGGATTTTGGAGTATACCAATTATGTCTTTGTGCATTGTTCATGTTGCTGATAAACCTTAATATGCTATCTAGAGTATTAAGAAACTGGGATACTGTGGCACATAAACTTTAAAGCATGTATGTATCAATAAGTTGTAACATTATGTGCAAAAAGTTATTATGTTCTAGGTTCGCATTATCAGCTTTTATTACTTTGAAAAATGAAAAACGATCACATTATTGAAAATAATTATGTTTTGGCCCTTTACATTGTTAAATGCTGCAAAGTGCAGATGCATCCTCAATTCAAATTATAATTTTATTGTCAGTAAAACCAAAAATATGATGATGATGATGGAATAAAGTCAAAAGTCTGACACTTTTATTACTGTTGATAAAGTCAGCAGAGTTGTGAATTTCCAGACCTCAAAGTTTATGTATACATCTTTAGTCTGTTTATTTTGTTGTGATTGATAGGGGTCTGGTGTTGTTTCTTTTGATATCCCCTATTTGAGGAACAACCGAGCCAATAAGAGCTTAAAGGCGGGACTATGAACCAATGGGGAAATTCCTGAGCCACAAATGAACCACATCAAAACATGACAGTGACAGAAAAGTGACGATAAGTCGCTGTAAAATAAATCAAGTTATAGAAATCACAACTCATAAATCTGTCCATACTTACCAGTAAAATACTACTTCTACCCAAACAGTTCAGCTTCTGTGCCTTATGGAAAAGGACGGTGGGTATGCCAGTCCGCTACTGATTGTTTATGGCAAACTAAACAAAATATCCCTCCTGCCAAGCAGACATTTGGCAGGACAGAGACACATGTGAGGTCGGATAAATGAAGTGAAACAAAACAAAATAGCAATTCAGTCAAATGATCTCATGAGCTCATTCCACACCCCCAGGGATCAACAAAAGTCTTTCTATTTTATTTTTTCCAGACAGACACCAAAACTGGGTCCATCCTCAAACTGCTTAGATAATCTTAACGAGACAGAAATGAGACACTGATAAAGATATGGAATAATACAAAGACACATCTGCACGCAAACAATCTGACGCCCTGATGATATTATATTCATATTCACAGGGAGTTGAATAACCTGCTTTCTAATGTTTCATGTACAGTAAATACCCTTAAGGAGTCAGCGATTCCCGAGAATGCTTGTCAATGTCAAAATCAGTGAATATCTCCTAACCATCCGCTACCTGTATAATGCTGTCTTAATACACAGCCTAGGCTCTGTAAACGGGTATGTAAACAAAGGTTAGGTTAACAAAGTTAACAAGAGCCTACGCTGCATATTAACACAGTTTTTTTTTAGAGCACACATAGTACGGACAGGTAGCGAATCGTGAGGAGATATTCACTGATTTTCGACAAAGTGAATTTGACAACAAGCGCTTTCTAGAATCACTGACTTTAATAGGATCCAAACCAGGATGCTACCGTGCATGGAAACATAATCATTTTTCAACAGTGTTACGTGCCGGAGTGTGTGGGTTTTATTTATTCAGTTATTTGTTTATCCCTTCCCCTAGACACACACACACACATACACACACACACACACACACACACACACACACACACACACACACACACACACACACACACACACACACACACACACACACACACACACATATAATAAACAGTGTGTGATATTTTGTTTCCTCTCTTCACAGACCCGTAAGCTGACCAAGGCAGAGAGGCAGCGTTTCAGTGAGGAGGTGGACATGCTGAAGGGCCTGCAGCATCCCAACATCGTGCGTTTCCATGACTCCTGGAAGGCGCTGGCCAAGGGACAGAAGTGCATCATCCTGGTGACTGAACTCATGACCTCAGGCACGCTCAAAACGTGAGTCTCCTCTCAAACAAAGATTCAAATCTACCCCACCCGTTAAAGGCACAAAATGCAACATTTTCATGAAAATACTAAGTAGAGAGTCCCCCCCTCTGGCTGTATTTTACACAGGAAGCAATTAGTTTGTTTGTGTTTTGTAAACAGAAGATTCAGACATAGCTCCTCATCGGTAGGCTACTTTGTGCAGAGTTCAAATCTTTATTTTTTACAACATATTAGTGTCCAAAGTTTTACAGAACAGGTTTTAGATAAAGCCTTTTTTCTTCTTTTATAAATAAAAAAACACCATCTACAGGTCTTACAGATGCATTTTCAGCATGTTCTTAAGACAAAATGTATCATAAATCTGGCAATTAACAACATATGAACAAATACGTATTTAATAACCTTCAGATTAGTGTTAAGAATGATCTGTAAAATCTAGTTGATGTAAGTGCTTTAGAAATTGAAGGTGTTACATTTCTCAAATGGCGGATATCCCTTTTTCCAAATAAAACTCTTCTTGTCTTCATAGCAAAGAGGATATTTCTGTCGTGTTTGAAAGCTTGTCTTTTCATTTCAATGATTTAGTAAGAGGTGCAGACGACGGCCCAGAGAATAGCTCCACTTTGAGTACAATTTTCTGGGAGAGAATTCAAGAAACTTGCACTCTCTTTCAAACTTCCTCTCTGGCTGTCTAAATAAGTGATGAGTTACATTTGGTGGCACTTCTTCCCATTGTTTTGACATGTTTGTATCTGGCCTGTTTATTCCTTATCCTCCATTTTGTGTCAGGTACCTGAAGAGGTTCAAGGAGATGAAGCTGAAGCTGCTGCAGCGCTGGAGCATCCAGATCCTCAAAGGTCTTCACTTCCTGCACACACGCTCTCCGCCCATCATCCACCGAGACCTCAAGTGTGACAACATCTTCATCACCGGCCCCATCGGCTCCGTCAAGATCGGAGACCTGGGGCTGGCCACGCTCAAAAGTGCCTCGTTCGCTAAAAGTGTCATTGGTAAGACAAACTTTTTGTACGTACTGTAATCAATAATAATTAGATAAGACACATTCAGACAACAATACATATAACACATGACAAAAGACATAGATGCATTCACAACAAGTACACTTTGTTCAATTCAATTTTGTATCGCACGTTTAAAAACAATGGTTTACAAGGTGCTTTGACAGAGGACATAAAAGCACATACAAATCAAATACATATATTTACTGTATATACCTACATCAAATCAATTGTCAAACCCATATATACACATCATTGTAATAGTGCAAAAGGGGAAGATGGAGCAGCTTTAAATAAATAAAAATATTAACTTAATATTACATTAACAGGTGCTAGGGCCAAAATACAATGAGAAAGCAGATACAAAGCATCACATAAAAGCAAGTGTATAAAAATGTGTTTTAGGAAGTGATTTAGAAGGTCAAGCCTTATCTCGACCTAAATGACACTAATCTTGAAAAGTAGAGGATCTTCCATGAACTTAAACCTTTGTTTGAGCTCTCGTGCTTAAGGCTCTTTGTCTTTCTCCTGCTCTGATCCTTCCTTCTCCTCTCCTCTGCACACCACAAGCAACTACACTATACAGTATACGCCTGTGTGTAAATTCTTGCCTGCGGTTTTAAAAAAATGTCATCGTTACTCGTATGGCTTTGAACTTCAGTGGGAACCTGTAATTTCCATCAATTACATGGGAGTGTCCGCCATCAGACCCATTATAAAGGCTTGCTCATACTTGATTCTTTGTGTTAAAAGCGACACTAGACTTGTTTAAGTAGAGACGAATTCACCAGATCTGAATTGAACACTGTGTTTAATTATTTCATAATGACGAAATATCTTTGACTCATTGATAGTGGTTTTCTGTTGTCCCTTTTCACTGGGGAAACATTTAAAATGTTCATTTTAATTGAGTTGATCCTGTTCAACCGTTTAAAAGTCATCTCTGGAACCGACAAACCCGAGGAGAATTTTTAACAAAGGTCTACAGAGCATTGTAGCATCTTTCCACTCATTGTTTTGGTTTTTATAGCCAAATACATTGCTGTGTCGGTTCACTCTCACGGCTCTCATCAGCGTTGTTTCCAGCAGCATCAGCCAGATATTTCTACTGAAAAAAAGCCCTAACAAACAACGTGTACACAAACGTCCAAGCAAGGAACAAGCAGCATACAAACAAACTTAGCAACTAGCTGTTTTAGCTACTTACCAAAACAGAGCAAATTTTGGAGTACATTCATCAAGTTGCCAGGAACACAACTCTATATACATGCTTTAGTTGCTCCATTTCCACTGTGTTGTGCAACTAAGCTTGTGTCTGTCATGTCAAGTTTATAAGATGATAATAAAATGTGGCAGAGTAGTGTTTATAGCTTGAATTGCTGTCAACAAGTGTCCAAAATGTCAATCAAACAGGTTTAGTTTAATACTCTGCCATGCATTTATACTGTGCCAAGATAACTTTTTTTACAATGAGACATTAAAAAGACAAGATTATTTTCTATAAATATATCTCGATTGTAAGTATATATCCGTTAGTGGTCACAAGCTAGTGTCCCATGGGTGGTGAGTTGTTGCTAAAAAAAACTAATATTTCTTCAGGATCTATAAAGCTTGAACTAAACAGGACTTTTGATGGTCCTCCAATGGTTCAGTAGTAATACGCAAAGCATCGCAAGTTTATTTTTAGAGCACAACTTTTAGACACAAGGCAAGTCAAAGTGCTTGACAGGGCCGTAAGAATTTCGGGGAGACAAATGTCTAAAAAAAAAAAGAGAAAAGAAAAAAGGGAGAAAAATAATAAGAAAAAAATCCATTTAAATTACATTAAAAAGTAGCAAATGGATAGAAGGCAACCGGAATAATAGAAATATTATTAGACGAACTGTTGACCTAAACCTCTGCCCTAACCTCCTGCACACAGGAACCCCAGAGTTCATGGCCCCCGAGATGTACGAGGAGAAGTACGATGAGGCGGTGGACGTCTACGCCTTTGGGATGTGCATCCTGGAGATGGCCACCTCCGAGTACCCGTACTCCGAGTGCCAAAACGCAGCGCAGATCTACCGCAAAGTCACCAGCGTGAGTACAGGGAAGGGGATGAAGGAACTGTATTTAATGTAATTGTCCAGGTGTGTGTGCGTGTGTGTTTGTGTGTGAGTGTGTGTGTGTGTGTGCGTGTGCGTGTGCGTGTGTGTGTGTGTGTGTGTGTGTGTGTGTGTGTGCGGATGCTTCCTGCCATGTGAGCACTGGAATTAAACCCAAAGAGGAACCAGGATGTCTCGTGTGTGCTGCTGGTTATCCTGAATCCTTGGAAATAAGTGGGGGACCACCATAAGCTGTATATAGAAGAGGGCCCACATGGAATGACAGATGCAATTAGTTTATTATGGGCTCAGTTTGGTCCATTACAAGCTCAGGTTGAAGAGGCGCTCCATAACTTGATTGCTTTTTGTTATTCAGCTCGCAATCATGACGCAGATGTTTGTCTGAAATGATTACCAATGTATTTACCATCTCAAAGAGTCTGTCTAACTGGTTGTGGCAATACTGTACGTACTGTGTGTGCGCTACCGCTGAAAAAAAATCTGGTGATGATACACAGTCTAGGCTCTGTAAATTTGTGTGTAAACAAAGGGTATGTTAACAAAGGGGGGCCTCCATAGCTAGCAGCATGCTTGTTTACAGAGCCTAGGCTTTGTATTAACACTGGATTTTTCTGGGGGGGGGGACAAAAAGTGATTTTTTTTACAAGAATCATTCTCCAGAATAACTGACTCCACCTTTAAGCATTGCATACATTTTTTTTTACAGAAAGCACATATGTTGCACAATACATTTCCCACTTACAGAACAGCTACTGTTGGATTTGGGTCTTATTATTAAGTTTTTATAAGAAAATGAATGTGGGACTTTGTAGAAAATAAAGACCAGAAGCAATGATGGCAGTATTACAGCTACTGGCTCTAGGGCGCCGTATTGAAGCTAGTTCCCCGGGTGCCAAGTACAGCCATGACGCTAAGGTGGAATTATATGTTTTGGAAAATGTGTCTCACTCTTTTTACCCCCACAAAGAGTGGCTGTTTCTTCTTTCTTCACGTGTCACATATGCAACGCAAACACTGTCTGACGGAGGCTGGAAAGTGAGAATGCAACAATGCCAACAGGGTCTGGCTCCATCCATCCATAAACAACACAACATATGAATGTTCCATTGGCAGCAAGGTTTTAATTAAAAGTATAGTAGCGAGGCCATTCATGATTTGTTGATGTGCAGTACAAACGACGTATATCAATTTATGGCTTTGGCAGTTAAATTCCTTACGACATTTAACACCAACCCATAAACTTTATGTAAGGTTTTAGTTATATGACTGGCTTGTATGCGAAGTCACATGTGATTTAATGGGAAATATATCTTGACGTCGGAAAGTTAAAACATATACAAGGTTCCCTGGAAAATTATTTCATGTGTTGTGTGTGTGTGGTCACAACTGTCTGCAGACGTTATGTTGGCCTTGTTCATAATATTTTTTTTTAATGTTACAGCAATTAAAAGGATTGATAAGTCAATAAATGCCTGCGTAGTATAACAAAATATGCCTTGTCATCTGCAGTACATGGCCAAAAGCGTGTGGACACCCAAACATAACACCCATATGGGATTGTTGTGTATCTAATTTCAAACCATTAGCGTTAGTACGTCTCTGTATGTGACCGTCTCAAATTCCCATCACATTTGCTGAGAACACATATATACAACTTTTAAACTCTTGTTTGGTCAGACCAATTGTCAACCCCCCAAAGATGTCCAGTGTATTATCGCAAAAGCCTCAAAATAGCAGAAAATACTGCCATTTAAGAAGCTTGAAATAGTGTATTTTTCCTTTGAAAAAGCCTTGGCAGACCATTTCTTTGTGAACAACACTGAGACATTGTCATGTTTGAGGACCTTTAATCAAGCTGTGGACACAAAGTTGCACATTGTCTATAATATAATTCTCTACTTCATGAGGAGTTCCTTTATATGAAACAAAAAGGCTCAAACCTTGACAAATAACCACAAACCATAAGTATGCAAAAGTGTATAAACATGGGTGTCCACACACATACTTTTGGCCATGTACTGTAGGGTACTATTTCCCTAAAATGGACTGAAGTATTTGTAACAGAATACCACACTTTCCTTGTAAGTTGTTCTTTATGCTTATATTTGGGCAAAAGGTTGTTTAGGGATCATTAAATTAACATTGTATACACGAAACAAAGAGATATTGAGATTGTATCCAGACCTCTGTTTCCATGTCTGTCATAAATTAGATTTAGACGGAGAAAAAAAAATATTTGCTCTGAAGGTGCCTGTAAGGACACTGCAGCCGACTGCTTCATCAGAGATATATCTCAATGTGCCCTCATTCTGATCCTCTTCATCACATGTTCACATATGAGATAACATAAGCATTTCACTGGGCTCCCACAATTTTTATGTGTTGCCTTAATGATAGGAGCAGTGATTTTACATAACACATCAACAGGCCCTCCTACATGAATGACTGGGCCCCTGAAATCCTCCAGTCAATGGACCCACTTGTGCTTTACTTGTATCAATGTGTGTGCATGTGCTCATCCCAAAATAAACACATACATGTATTTGTAGAGAGACTTACTATCTTATCAACCAGGGACATGCAGCGACAGTTTGCAGAGCAGGGGCTCAAGTGAGAAAAACACTCACGCAATTGTTAAATACTCAACAGATCTCTACAAAATAACATTGGTCTTTTTTAGTATTCACTATGTATATTACAGGAGCAGGCAACAACAAAGGACACTGTCAAAGTTATGTCCTATGCCGCGGGCAGACCTTCTGATGGTGTGACACTTGGGTCTGGTTTATGTAGTATGTTCAGCATGTGATGCTCGTAGAACATTTTACAAATTGTACCTGTCTCCTCGTGTCAACCTGAAGACATGTGTCAAAGACTTGAGACGTTTTTGTCCCCAAAGGGAAATTCTTTAACAACAATGGACCTTACAAATTTAAACTTGTTTATAGACACCTGTTTCCTGTTTTACCTGAGGTGCCCAAATACTCTTAACAATTCATAGAACAACACCCAGACACAGAGAAAGAGTCAGGTAAAATAGTCCAGTCCAATCTGTACAAAAATATATCAAAACCCAATTGTGTCTCCATAGGTCATACAAAAAAGCAAAGGAAAGTAATGCATCATTTTTTTAAGAGGTCCGTTCCCCAAAACGTCAATCTGCGACGTTCTGCGTCCGGTTTAGTGTAAACATAAACAGTTGATGGCTCTGAGCCAGGCTTTTTAAAATCGCTGTTAGCACGCACAAAGGACGGACGTGTAGCGGACGGTGAGTAGATGTTGACATTTTACTCAAGTTACAATAAGTAAAATGTTTGTTTTGTTGTTATGGTTGTGCGACTCTTAATTGGTTATAGTGAATACTTTGGTTAAAAATAAAGTTTAGCGAAGAGAGACCATGGGCCCCCCCAAAGGGCTGGGCCATTGAAAGCTTTCCCTCTTTCTATCTAGCCCTTATGGGCAGCCTTGCACGTCAATATAAACGTTCACTAAAAGACAAGAACTAAATTAAATTGGTGTTTGGAAATAGATGCATGTTTTCCTCTCTACTGTCTTACAACTTTGTCCTCTGTCTCACTTCAACAGGAAGCAGAAATTTCTCAAGATTCTTGGTCAAAACAAATATCCCTGTTAACTGTTACTGTGTGACATGTCAGTCTTTTAAAATGCGATAAGAAACTGTATCACTCCACCTCTTACTGGTAGATCTAATTATTTGGGTGTTTGGACTCTACATCAGCTGGTTGCCTTGGTATCTGTGGGCCAAACATTGTTTTTGACCTTGGCTCTTTCCACGTCCTTATCAGTGTTTTTACCGGGATGGGAGCTGTGCTGTAATCCATGTTACATTCTCATGATAGCATTTCAGAAAAAAAATTCCCTCATGTGAGTCATCCTTCTGGAATAATTAAAAAAAAAAGTTTTGAGTTAATTTCCAGGAGTTTGAAAAATCCCATTGACGGATTGTTATCTTAAGTTTTTTTCCATTTTCATAAGCACTTGGGTTTTGTTATATTGCTGTTGACATGATGGCGAAGTGGAATGTCATGGTGGCTAGAGGCAGACGTCACTAAGCAAGAGGATTACGTACGTTAACATGTTGTGCGAATGGGAGTGGCTGTCACTGATGGGGGATCAATGGACAAGGCAGAATATTATTGCTGACAGTCACCTATTCTGTTTTTTAAACTCCCTCTGGCACTTTTTTTTGTTGCAGTTTGAAGCTAAACTAAAAGTATTATAATTAAAGTATTCTCTTGATTGTTTTCACAGGGAATCAAACCTGACAGTTTCTACAAAGTCAAAGTCCCAGAGCTCAAGGAGATCATTGAGGGCTGCATTCGCATGAACAAAGATGAAAGGTACAATGGAAAACATACACTTTAAAAATTTTTTATCTATATTTAAAGTCAAGTCAGTAGCTTCTGATTTGAAAACCCAGGATTCTGCTGCGACTTCTCACTTAGCGTAATTGCATTCCAAAGAGGTATTGGGCTCAAAAAACAATGACATATTTTATCTGCAAATCCAGGAGGCTGACTTTGCATTTGACATTATGTCTAAATTGCATATTATCAACCAAAACAAGGGGAAGAAACCATGCCTTTTAGCTGAGCTTGAAAATCTAGAGTCAGCTGATGAGAAAGCACATTTTCATCCCTTCAATATCAAAAGAACATGTAAAAGGTCCTGCTTTTTGAATAGGACATTTGTCATAAACTTTGAAAGCATGAAAAAATCAGAAGACTGACATTCCCTCCTTCCCCATGCAGATACACCATCCAGGACCTTCTGGAGCACCCGTTCTTCCAGGAGAACAATGGAGTCCATGTGGAGCTGGCTGAGGAGGACGACATGGTGAAGTCTGGACTGAAGCTCTGGCTCAGGATGGACGACAGCAAGAAACTGCACGGCAAATACAAGGACAACAACGCCATAGAGTTCCTCTTCGAACTCTACAAAGACGTGCCCGAGGAGGTCTCTCAGGAGATGGTAGGCTCACACACTAAGAAAGTCCCAGTTCCCAGGGGCGACTGTGTCTCAGGTGGTTAAGTGGGTTGGCCAACGATCCAAGGGTTGGCGGTTCGATCCTCGCCCGGCCACCTGTGTCATGGTTCTTGTGTCCTTGGGCAAGACACTTCACTCACCTTGTGTGAATGTGTATGATTGCTGTATGTTTGAGGTGGTGGTCGGAGGGGCCGTTGGCGCTGAATGGCAGCCACGCTTCCGTCAGTCTGCCCCAGGGCAGCTGTGGCTACTCTCGTAGTTTACCACCACCGGTATGACTGTGTGTGAACGAATTGAACCTGGAACCCTGTAAAGCGCTTTGAGTCACAGAGAAATAAAGCGCTATATAAATCCAATCAATTATTATTATTATTAGTTCCAAATAGCATACTCTTTCTTTTAACTATTCTACATACTACTGATCATAAAAGGGGTGTAGTTTGCATGCAGTAGGCACACAATTGGGACATATATCTACTTATTTGTCCCATCATAACATTGCGCCTGAACTTGCCTCTTGCTTATACTGTATATACGTCGCATTGCTGGTTGTTTTCACTCAGAGGCTCAGTTGATGTAGTAGGGCAATCTAGGTATTTTTAAGCATGCTGCATCTGACCACATGTATTGGGATATCCTACCATACTTAATAGCAGGCAAGTATTGGGACGCACTCGGTATGTTACGCGGGTCAACTTTTACTGCATCTCTGACCCAGTTCGTAGCAGTCATTAGTGAGGAAATTGAGTATGTGATCCCAGATCAACAGATAGAGGCGACTTCAGTATCCTGAGATTGATTTATGCTGATGGCTTTTAAGAGGTTTTTCTGGCGGAAGGCTGACTAGATATAAAGTTGATATTGACCGCAGTCTAATTTATCCTCCATAGAAGAAAGTCGCTTGGCAGAAAATACATCGTTTAGATGACAGAATGCCATTCGATTCAATTATACATACAGATATATATTGTCTTTTGACCCCGAACAGTGTCAGTAGCCTCACTAATGCACCCCATTATCATCCACACTTCTTTGACGGTTCTGTTATGGCAAAACGCAATGTGAAACGCGCTCCCCGAAACCATACAGCGAAACGCCTTGTGGAGTGTGTCAAGGGTATGGCTCAACATTTAATCATCAACGCTTGGTAATGTGAGATGGTGTCTCAGGAAGCAGCCGAGGTCATGTCTTTAATAATATAAAGGCCCTGCTCGCTTGTTACGCAACAGGTCCTCGTGTCCTCCTTAGAGGTCGATTTTAATGAAAAAACAAAAGCCACAATTCCTATACTTATTTACCTCTCTGTGGTGGTTTTCAGCATGATCAAATGTGGTATCACGTAGGGACATCAGTAATCTGAACTGGTGTTGATAGGCAGGGTTAGGACTGGGTGTCCCCACTCTGCAGGGCTGGGTGTCACAAGAGGCTCTGCAAGACTGGCACAAGAATGCAGTAAGCAGTGTCAGGGGAGAAGTGACCTACGTGTAATTAAACCAGTAGTTTAACTACATTTTGCAGTAGCTTGCTAGTAGACTTTGCACATTGATTTTTTTCATAGCAATTCAAGTAGGTCAATTACTTTTCTGCCATTCTTTGTGTAGTTAACTACTGAAACTACAAACACGTTTGGGACATAACCCCCATTGACGAGCCCCGGATAATCCAAGAAAAATCCAAATTTCTTTACAATAAAAATGTGACATTCCTTGTCCTTATATTGAGTCCCTGTGAAAAGACCAGATGGGACTGTTTTATTACGGACAGGTTTAGATCCCAGGGCTGTTCATATTCCAGGTCAGCTTGGCCAACACTAGCATTCAGTTAAGTTTACAAAACAAGCACAAAAGCATTTGTCACATCGGAGCGCTAAATGTTATTGTCTCAGCTCGCGTGGTCAGGTCAGACAGTGCCCAACATCTGCGCATGTTTTTAACACAATGGGCCGTGACTCCTGCACTGGTGTCCATGTTGTGCCCTGACAGTGTGTGTGTGTGTGTTTCTGTATGTGTGTGTGTGTGTGTGTGTGTGTGTGTGTGTGTGTGTGTGTGTGTGTGTGTGTGTGTGTGTGTGTGTGTGTGTCTGTCTTGTTATGCAGGTGGTGCTCGGCTTTGTGTGCGAGGCAGACTTCAAGCTGGTTGCCAAGGCCATCCGGGACCGGGTGACGGTCATCAAGAGGCAGAGAGAGAAGCTGAGGCGGCTGGCGGAGAAGAGGAAGCAGGAGGCCATAGTCGAAGAACCAGAGCCCCAGAATACAGTGCCTAAAGTGGGCCAGGTTTCACCCACCACCACCCCTACCCCCAGCCCCCTGGCCCTGGCCCCTGTCCTGTCCCCAGTCACCAGCTCCGTGGACTCCGGCGTGAGCTCCAGCTACCCCGCAGAGCCGGAGGAGCCCGAAGCAGACCAGCACTTCCACATCCGCTTCAACAGCCTCTCCTCCGCTAACTGTGAGTGTACATGTGGTTCAAATCAGAAATCCCCCCTTTCCCCATAGAAATAAGAAGTCTAAGATTCCTATCAATATTTAGATTCTTTAATAAATAAAACTAACAATAAAAAGACAAATTAAGTTAGTCATTGTGCAAGGGGTAACATATTATTTCTGTTGCATTCACATCACCTAAGAAGCGTTATAATATTGAAGTTAAAAGCTGTAAAAAAAATCCCAATAACTTTTTATACTGGTGTGCGTTTCCACTCAATTTGAGTTAAAAGTTCAACATACAGTAGATAGCTTATACATTGAAATACTGTGCTTAAGTACAGTACTTGAGCAAATGCACGTAGCTACATTACACTAGTGTTTGTAATCCCCTGCACACATGTGCATCAGATGATTGGGAGTTCATCCTCTGACCCCTCACTTTGACACTATTTTGTGTTTGGGTCAAGAACTCTCATAAACTCTGGAGACAAATGTTTTGAATTAGCTGAATGAGCTGAACTATTGTTCTGAACAAAATGCTGCTCTGATCTCAGAGGCTAACAGTGAAATGGGAAACTGGGGATAGCTAAACGATTCACTCCCTGTGAGTCTAACAATGTGTGTGTGTGTGTGTGTGTGTGTGTGTCTTTGTCTGTTTCTGTGTCTGTGTGTGTGTGTGTGTGTGTGTGTGTGTGTGTGTGTGTGTGTGTGTGTGTGTGTGTGTTGTGTTTTTGGTTATACAATATTATTATTATTTTCTTAATCAAAAACAGCAGCCCACATCTTCTTATTGATAGTCGTTGTGCAGAAATTCAACATATCATGTGACGTCTCCAGAACAGAGTTAATTCAAACTCTGTGTGTGTGTGTGTGTGTGTGTGTGTGTGTGTGTGTGTGTGTGTGTGTGTGTTTGCATGCGTCCATGGTAGTCCTTAGTTTGGGTTCATTCCATTTGTGTGTGTGCACTGTACAGAATGTGTAAGTGAATCAGGCCACATTTGGTCACATGTTAATGTCCTGTGTCTTTTGTTGCTACAGCTGACTGTGAGACAGACGGCTATCTGAGCTCTTCTGGGCTCCAGGACTCGCTTGATGGCGGCAGCTTTAACACCACTCCTCCCACCACGCACACAGACAGCCCCACTGCAAACGGCCTCCCCATCCCCGCACTGCGCTTCCCCTCGGTGAGTGGACCCAATAAGGGATGTGTTCAAAGTGGAGAGGGCACGGAAGTAGAGGCCTTCAAGGATTGCTTTCAAGATTTTACGAGACCATGTTCATTAACAGCAGCATCACTCACTCTAATTGAGTTCTGACAGGGCACACGAAGTAACAAAGCACATACAACCTTTAGATCTCCCCACTAGTTCATTGTAAACTACTACCTTTATATGACAATTAAATGGCAACAGTATCAATGTTTAGTTTGGTTCGCTTGGTGGTTTTTAAGCGGCTTTAGTTTAGCATGATGTGCTAATTAGCAGTGAATACAAAGTTGATGGGAATGTGATTAGTTTTGCCGGTTATAAACCAAAAACCAAAGTCCTGTAAACACTGACATTTGGACCTAATTATGGCATTAGAGGAAAAGTCAGGGGATCACAAGAGCTATTAGAATTAATCCTGAGAGGAACATGGATGGCTGACCCAAATTTTAAGGAAATAGCTCATTTATAATTAAGTCTGGACCAAATTAGTTTACTAAAAGCCATTTTTTAAGCTAAACTGAGACATGGTTCATTAATGGCAAATTATGAAAAAAATGCAACATTTTGTGCTGACATTCTTAGTTTGAAGCAACTCAAATGCTTCTTCACTCAACATTCAATATGTGAAAACAAATTCCTGGCTACTATCTTGCCCTACATTGTGTCAGAAAAGAAAGAAATCACTGTTAGTATTGACCCACATTCACCACATGTATTTCTGTTTCTAGAGTATCGCTGTGTCCAACAACATCGAGCGTGGCAACTCGAGTTCCCCCAGCGGCTTCAACTCCCCCGTAGACAGGTACCGTTCATCAGACTATTTTTACTCACTCTGCTCTATTTATAAACTTCCGGGGAACAAATGAGTTCAATAGTCCCTTCCTTATTTACGTGAGAGGACAGATAATCAATGTGAATTCACATCTGTGGGGTTGAAAACAAGCTGTAGGTCGGTGGACAGGTGGCCTGGTGTTTTTACTGCAGTGGACCACTCGCAGGTTTTTTGTGTGACTGGGTTACAGATGTTGTGGAGGCCCTGTGTTTACTATGTTGGTGGGATGTTCAGGGGAGAGGGGCTATGGTCTTCTTGGCATGAGGGCCGACAATGGACCAGGTGTGTGTGTGTGTGTGTTGTGTTTAGAGGGCTGTCATCTAGGCCCCATCTCCTGTTGGGAGGCAATGATGTTATGTTGAATTCTGAACGTGACGTGATTCTTACTAAGGCTACAAATAATGATGGTTTTCATTATAGATCAATCTTTTGGTTATTGTTTTGGTTAATAAATAAATACATTTTGTCTTATGTTAGTGTTCTTCTCAAAAATAGTGAAAAGTCGAATTTTTTGGGCTCAAATCTGCAAATTGTCTGTTTTGTCAGTGGTAAAAAAAACAAAGATATTTAGTCCATACATAAGATATAAAGTATAACATCAGCAAATCCACTTAAACAATAAATCCATAATCAAAAGTGTTGTCAGTTCATTTTTAAAGTGATTTGTTTACATGAATACAGTTCATTTCTGTATTGTACTTGTATTCTTAGTATTACAAAATAATAATGACCTGCTTAGGCTGTCTTCATGATTGACAGTTCCTTCAGCCCGTATTATATTAAAACATACGTCAGACCTAGCGTAATATTATATTTCATTACAACATAGGCATGTACCTTTTAGGATCCACAACATTCTCCAAGTTGCTTCACTCTTCCTCGGAGAAAAGCCTTGAATTTCTAATGAGCAAAACATTTCATCAGAATCATTTGAAAAAGTCAACACAAATATTGAATGATATTTATTCATAATTTCCATGTAGTCAGTGTTTAAAGGTGAAACGAGGCCTTTTTGCATTTGAACTGAAGTTACCCGTAAGGTGGAGCTTTTCTTTTTTAAATAGAGACGGTCTTACGCTGCCAACCGGTACGGCCAGGCCCTGCAAATGTTTGCTGCCCGATGATGGAGGGGAGTCACTGACCACAGCTATCCAGAAAAGGCCCTCGGGACGCAATTAGCTGAAGCTAATCTTTTTATACAGCGCTCTCCAGTTCTCCGAAACCCCAAACTGCCTCATTGTATAAATAAAACCGATCACATGAACGTGCTGCTTCCTCCTAGACCCACACTATCTTTCGTCTAGGCTTTCAACAGCTTTCAGTGAAGTGTTTAAGTGAACTGTTTCTACTGTGCTTTACACCCAAGGGACATGTAACTGTAACACATCGCGACCCTTGTTTGACACTCAAGAGGGCTGTTTATTATTGTGCATGATGCCAAGATCATCAGAAACGATGGACTTTCAATTACTTCTTCGTAGCTTCCGTTTTAGATGATACATTAGCTTTGAAACTACTGCCAGAGGAATGGAACCAGAAATACATTTTAGAGTTGAGAGGCTGAACTTTTTTTTCCCATAGAAATATACACAAACAAATGTTAAAAAAAGCTTCATTTTAGGGGCGTTTTGTGTAACCAAAAAGTTGAATTGATTTCTCCGCAGCTACGCCTCCGATGTGACTTCAGGCCTGAGTGATGGTAACGAAGGCCCGGCGGAGAAGAGCGAGAAAACGGCGGCGAGGCGAGCTGCCGGGAAGCTGTTCAGGAGGAGGGCGCGCGCACGACTCCGCATCACAGGGGTGAGACAGCAAATCACACAGATGTTGTTTTTTTTTTTAAGATTATTTTTGGCATTTATTTTTTTGCTTTTAGAGAGACAATCAAATCAAATGTATTGTCATTATCTTAATTACAAGTAACAACAAAACCAGAAAATGAGAATGCATTTCTGGGGGTCTAACCACTACACCACCAGCGCCCCCCCCCCCCCCCCCCACACCCCTCCCCCACAAGTGTATTGTGTATTAACAAATGCGCAAATGCATTTTAGACACATCATAAACACATAAATCAACCAGCAAAACTGAATGATTCAATTAAAGGAGTCATTTTATTTTTCACGAGGAAGGCGTTAATCTCCGCCCCGGTTACGCAATATTGTTAGTAGCTATGCTGTTTGTCCCCTTAGCAACCGCAGTTAGTTTCTCCTCTGATCAGGACACTTTGTGGTGTCTTTAAAGAGCATGTTTGGACTGGACACAGACACATGGAAATCATGCATAACCATATGTAAATACAGTACATTCCAGTGATGTAAAGAGTACATACTGTTGTGCAATACACACAAAATATTAAGCAAGACACAAGTGGAAGCACAGACACACACACACAGACACACACATAGACACACACACACACACACACACACACACACACACACACACACACGCACACATTGCTCCTGCTGTGTTTAACTTGGCTCAGTGTTTTGTGAAAGGGCAAACAGACAGCTGTCATTAACCCTTCTCTCTGTGTCTCTGCAGCTCTCTGATAAGGTGGACCGGGTGGTGGAGTGTCAGCTGCAGACACACAATGACAAGATGGTGACCTTCAAGTTCGACCTGGATGGAGATAACCCCGAAGACATCGCTGCTGTCATGGTGAGACACCGATCTGGGCTTAAGACACAGAGCGAACAATGATCAACAGGTCCTATACATTCAAAATGTCAACAATGAACCCCTTCGATTGGGTTACATAAAGGGGGTTTATCTTCCTTCTTTACTCTAGATGTGAATGGTTTTGACTTAAAGTGTAATCTGGCTTTGAACCAAGTAACTATGGATTACATTTTGTCGCTTCATCTGAACGCAACATCCACCATTGGACACATACTGTACTGTACAGTATGTATACATAACCTCACAGCAATGCATCCTTCATTCTCTCTTTCACTCTTTTTGGGGCACAATCACAAGATCAAGAGAGGTCAAGTTTATATTTGGCAATGCAATTCTCGAGTATCAGTCTCCCTTCAACAATGCAACATAGAAGAAGATAAAAGATGTTTAAAAAGACACACGAAAGTAAAGACATCCACCTGTGATAAAAGTATATAAAAAGTCAAGAGTTATTGGGATGACAGTACAAACTCTTTGATTTAATTGAACCCGTCTAACCTTTACCAGACAGTAGACATAGCAGGATTTCACCAGAAATAAACAAACTATCCCTCTCGCTATCAGCTGATAAGCCTGACAGATTCCTCTATCCGAGCAGAACAAATGATTCCTCCAGCTTCCTGTTAACAGCCTTTTGTTTGCCCGTCCTAAACTCCTGCTGATAGTATATCTATCATTCTGTCAAGGCAGTGACGCAGGTGAGCAGCCCCATGCCATGCCTCCAAGTTACTGTCTTAAAGCTTCAGCACATACACAAGGGCCATCAATGGACGGAGGGAAGTGTGTGTGGGTGTGTTGTGTGTGTGTGTGTGTGTGTGTGTGTGTGTGTGTGTGTGTGTGTGTGTGTGTGTGTGTGTGTGTGTGTGTGGTGTGGATGTGTTGAAGGTGGCAGTGTTGTGTTGGGCTGTGATAGCCATGTGGTAGGATAGGGAACAAGTAAGTGAGAATGTATGTTTTTGTTTATGTACAAATTCTACAATAAGGTTAACAGTGGACGTCATCAGCAAAATCGATGGACAGCCAAGAGAGAGCGAGTGTGTGTGTGTGCTCGTGTGTGTGTGTGTGTGTGCGTGCGTGCATGCGTGTTTGCGTGTGTACTGTGCCAGCGACCGACGTGTGATGATGCAGAGTGTGCACAGCAACACTATTTGTTCACTGAACGTTCTGTGTTTTCATGACTCTTAAACAACACAGTGGGCTTTTGTTTACCCTGTCCTGGCACAGCAGGGGCAGCTTGGCATCACCACAGCCTGCGTGGTTCTGGGAGCAGAGGCTTTTTTAAATGGGGCTGAATTATCCCGTGCTGACAGAAGGCAGTCACCGCGCCCCGGTCCACAAATCACAGCCAACACTCTAAGAAACAACAAGAACATGAAAACATCCTCTAACAAAATGCTGTATTGTTCATGTAAATGAGATGGTTAATGACGTTTTTTTCGATTCCATACAAACAGACAACAATAATTGACCAGTAATTAAAAGCATGTTTTTCTCTATCCGTCACTTTACGGTTATGGAACGTAACAAAGTTCATTTACTGAAACGCTGTGCTTCAGTACAGTTTTATCACAACTTTTCACCTTCCATTTTCTGCTACTTTGTACTTGTCCTCTACATTTTTGTGCAAAATATTATACATTTTATTTGACTGTCACTTTGCAGATAAAGATTTTACATATAAAACATACACATCTTACATATGAGGCATTTCCATGATTCAACATCCAAACTTTATACAAAGTAGATCAAAGTAAAAGCTAAAACAGTAACATGGCACTCCTTGTTGTACATAGCAAGTGAACTTTTGCTAAAACCACCTGTGTATTTTAAATGTCAGCCATAACTTGTAATATAGTATTTCTTAACATTGTGGTATCACAACGTTTACTTAAATCCCCCTTTGTCATTCTGTCTTCCAGGTGCACAATGAGTTCATCCTGCCGTCGGAGAAGGAGGGCTTCATCCACCGTATGGGTGACATCATCAAGCGAGCCGAGTCTCTGATGGACAAAGAGCAGCAGCCGCTCCACACGGCCGCACACCGCCTGACCCAACCGGCCTATCACGGAGCCAACTCACTGTCTTCCTCACAGGTACGTAGCTACACTGGAAAAGATGCCACTTCAAAATTAAGTTTAAATAACAAGCATTACAACATAACAACAAAACAGATCCAATGGAACAAGTGAAAACTCCCTTGGTAAGATTTCTTGAAAATAAGATGCAATATTTAAGCCTTTCAAGGTAGAAGAGAACATTTGCTGGGAATACTCATTTTGTGGAATATTTTACTTACATCAGCCTTGTTATCCAATTCAAGCACATTGAACCTACGAGTCCCTATACAGTATTTCACTGAAATGCTGCTTGTTAGGTGTGTCTCATATAAGTGCCTTGAGATATTTTCAGAGAAATGAACACTAATATATTTGGTAAGATTTTGAATTTTCTGCAGTGTAGCATGCAGCAGCACCTGCCTTTTGTCATTTACCAGAGCGTTGTAAGTGGACAACAAAGGAAGTTGCAGTAACATGTGAACGCCTGTTTTACTGTCCTGTCTGATTATTGATAAATTACACCAGCATATGGTTTGTGTGTCTGGCTGTTCTTATCTAACACAGACCCATAAATCCCTCACAAATGGAAAGCTGTAGTGTAGTGCTTCCTACATTGTAAATCTAAAAAATCCTCAGTGGAGTGCTTTCCTCACTGTCCACTGCTATCCCTCCCAAGACTCGCTCTGGAAGATATAAGGTTAAGTGTTCCCAAACAGCACCTGAGGTAATAGGCCTAGTGCTTTCATTTAGAACATACTGTTACCAAAAGCACTAATGTCATAAAACCCTGTGATTTGTGGAAACATACCCCATGCCTCCTCCTCCTCCTTACTGTTGCCACAACCACAAATCCCTTTCCAGTGCGCTTTACTTCCACCATAATTAACTTTCCAGCATATCTGCCCACGACAAAGGAGTGAAATCATTTATATTTTGGTTTTATGAAAGCCTGTCTGAATCATGATTTCGGTAAACTGTAAAAATGAAGAAAAAATAAGACATTTAGTAGTAGTAGACACTTTTGGTTGTTGATAGCAGCAGTACCACCCTGTTCACGATATGATGAGCTAGTGCCTAATCAGACACAGTTTGTCTGAAAAACAAGTTCTTGTCTTGTTCCTGCCAGGATGTGTTCCACTCTGTAGAACACACAGAACAAAATCTCCCCGTGCCCCGTGGAAGAAATGATCAAAATATGTTCATGAATGATGGAGAAAAAAAACATATAGAGTGAAGTTTCATGTATAGGACAAAAGAGGCACGTTATAGCCAACTATGTACCTTGTTCACAATGTTTCCGACCCCTTGGCCTTCATGAGTGGACCAACCGTGGATAAATCTCACCTGGCGTCACTCCAACACCTGATTAAAAACCCTAAATCTTGAAGCCACATCCCCCCTAGAAAAATCAAGGCTACTCTCTCTCTCTCTCTCTGTAACTCTCCCCAGCCCCAAAAAATCCAGCCCATGCTAGTTAGGTCAGGTGGGGACCCACAAGCCACTCCTTGTGACTCCTCTATTTATCTCCGAGGTAGGGTGCTGCTATTCTGAGAATTTTGGGAAGAGACGGCTGTCTATAAATGGAGCCCGAATCCCTGGAAAGCCATACTTATCCAGTTATGTAGCTACCTTTACCCACCCACCACTTCAAGATCAACACCGCAGCAATGCTAGCAGCTCGGTAAAGTTGTACTTGGGCAGAGCAGTGAGCTAAATGCTAACATGCTGATGTAAAGGAGATATCCTGTTTGCCATTCTCGCCATCCTAATTTAGCTTATTTATCGCATTGACATTTGCCATTTAGCACATCATCTGAGTAATTCCGACTCAACCCTTGGTGACCCACACATTTAGTAACAAAATGTTTCGGCAATACAGCTTAACGCTTAGATATTGGGAAACAACGAGGTTGCCATCACTTACCAACAAGAAACATTCTCAATTTTTTTTTGCTTGAAGAAACAGCAGCCATTTGTCCACATCATGGAGGTTAGCCTGAATGGTTTTCATATAAAATTCACTAAGACATTACACAAGTCATATTTACCGGTTAATAACATGGGCTTTATCAAACCAGCTCTTCATAAAGGAACAGTAAATCCTTTACAAGCCTGTCTTATCCTTGACTTTATTGTCCAGTTAATACACGCTGCGCTACACTGACAAACAATACATACCTGAGGTCAGGCCCGAGGTTCACCTACAACGTCAGGCGTATCTATCCAGTGTATAAGTTCCTTTTTTAAAGGGGCATTCTGTAGATTTTACATGTTTGAAGAAAGTTTACGAGGGGTTACTCCACAGGCTGTGAAAAATGTTGTGTAACATTTCACGAGGTTTATGGAGAAGCTTTCTCGAGTCTGACATATAAAGTTTTTCTGGAGCTTGACACACATCGGGGACTTAGTTTATTACGGTGACTCTGTCTCTCCTGCATCGATGTTTCCATTCTGTTTTGTACATTTGTGTGTGAGAAGTCAGACACGATTTCTTTGATAGTGAAACATGGAATTCTCTTTTAGAGACACTTACCGTAAGCAGCGATTATGTAATGCTACATGTTATAGCAATAATACAGTAGCACCACATTCATACTAAAACACTATTCTCCTGTCTTCTTGCTACCTACTGTATTAGTGCTGTTGGTCAAACTCTCAATGTATTTTTGTGCTGCATCTGAATCATACATATCCATTCATTTGAACAAAGTACAGAAAGTCACAGTCCAAATACAACATTTCTTTCAATAAGGAATAGAAGTGGAGATTTGAATTTGAGTGTTAACAAATGTGCTCTCTCTCTCTCTCTCTCTCTCTTCCAGCCTAATCTGCACAGTCACACCCATGCTCGAACCAGCTCCTCCTCCTCCCTGCCTGGTAAGTCTCACGTCCGCTCCTGATGAACTTAATTCACCCATTCAGAGGGAAACTGGATCATTTGATGCTTGGATGCGATATGCATGATGAATAACTGTCTGAAACTAAACAAGTAACATTAAGTTTGTGTGTGTGTGTGTGTGTGTGTGTGTGTGAACTGCATAAACGCTGCACTGTTAGACAGCATGTCTGATTAACTTGCATTTGTTTGTTGCATCTTAACTTGTGCATGTCCATTCGAGTGCGTGCGTACATGTGTGATTGTGTTTGTGTGTGTGTGCGTGCGTGCGTGTGTTTATGCACGGTGCATCCAATAATGCATGTGTGTGTCCCGTCTCAGACTTCTGTGTGGCTAAACCCGCGAGTGTAGGGGTACGTGGCTCCCCCCCACGCCCCAACGGAGACATCTTCACTGCAGACATTACTTCACCTGGGCGACCTCTGTTGCGCTCTCAGTCTTTCCAACACGCCCCAGGTAAATAGCCCCTTTCGCCTCTCCTCCCTCTGGTCCCTTACCAGAAGAGGCCTAGCATTGTTTACTGTTTCAACAGCACTGAGAGAAAAAAATGGTTACAGTCCTTTGGCAAAGAATAAGTTGAGAGCGAAAAAGCTCCGGCTACCTCATAAACCCACCCTCCCCTCTTTCTTGGTATTGTTCAGACATTCGCATGGCGCCATCCGCCATCCCCACACCTCAAAGCCTCGGTCTGTGTCTGCCTTGCAAAGCAGAGGGCCTCTTGGGTAATTACCTCACCTGAAGGGCGCTACTTTTCTGGCTTTTTAGGGAAAGCTGGATGTGAATGCTGTCGCTGTACAACGTGAGCTTTTTTTTCTCATGGGCTGCGATAGTGGGTAACATCTGTTTGCCAGCACTTAGTTTCTACAGAATTTCCAAGAAAAGCCCCCTTCCCCTTTTTCTCCAAGTCTCCGAACCCCACAGCGGTATTTGAAGTCGTTTTAGAGAACACACACATCGACCCCCTGTTCTAGCCACAGCAGACGTCTTAACATCCTCATCTTGTCCCATGTCACCCCCCCCCCCCCTCCTTCTCTGCTGGACATCCTACGCACACAGCCCTGCTTTTCGCAATGCTTCTTGGGCCCCCTGCCACGTTAGTAGAATGTGTTGCCTAACCTATGTTTCCGTCGGCATTGGAAAAGTAGAGGCTGGCTTGCATCATCAGCAATAGGGAGGCGTGGTTTTCTAAAACTGTGGAGCCTTTGTTGAGGTAAATGCCAAATCAATAGATGGTGCTGCTAGGATATTGGCATCCTTAAACTACTCCCCGAGGAGTGATGTCGAAATCCTGCCCACTTTAATCTGACAATCAGACCCAGAACTGTTTGAGCACACAAGTGTTTTCCATTTGCAACTCAAGACAGTCATACAAAAAAAAAAAAAAAGACCCACATACTCCATTGATGCTGTGTCCCTCACAGCCATGTGAGTGCGGTGTGCAACTGCTCCGGCTTACGGATGCAATTATAGTCGGATACCGGTTTAAACAAAACGTCTTTGTTCCCCATAGAAACCCATTATTTGAAAGCATGGGAAAGATTTATGCTTCACATTGCGTAGAAGTTTTGGCAGATGGCTGAGTGAGGCTGACCAAAAAGCTGGGGAGACAGAGGAAGTCTTCTCTTTTCTCTTTGGATCAATTCTGACCAATATTCCTCTGCAACAGTGCATGGGGGGGGAGTTCTGAATATACAGTTACACTTCTAGGAGATGAGTTAAAGGTGCATTGTGTAGAAATTATTCGAGTATTTCAGAACAGACTGGTTAGAAATGGAATATAATATTTGTATGTTTTAGTTAGTCTATAATCGCTTGAAATTTTTTTTTTTTTAAATTATCTTAGAATGCACGCCCCCATATTTAACCACCCTGTTTTTACATTATCACAAAAGACAAAAACGTCACTGCCTTATGCATTTTTTTAAATATAGTGGGTGTCCTGGGAAAATGCACCTGTTGGGAGAGGAAGAAGAATCACTATAGAACAAATAACTACATCTTCACCTCATCACTTGATATTGTGGAAAGACTTGAGGCAGTGGTGGATGATGCCATCTTTAGTAACTAGCTTCTTGTCTTCAAAGGTCAATTCTCTGAAATGGAGTGGTAGAGACGGAGCATTGCAAACTAGAACTTTCCCCACTTGATGACGCCAAAGTCTCCTAAAGTATACTACACACTGCATCGTTAAGACACTAACACACGTTTGCCTTGTTTGTGTGTGTTTGAACCCAAGATTACTCAATTTTACTCAACATTTTAACAATTTCTCCTCTTTGTCTTCCAGGCTCTCCCCTCCACTACCAGAACCACCAACACCACCCTGCGTCTCTGCTGCCCCACCATCCGCACTACCACTTACCCTTCATGGGCCAAAGTCACTTTCCGTTCCCATACCCCGGCTCTCCTGGTTCCCCGAGCTCCCCCAAATTAGGTCTCCACGCTCCCCTCACACGCGTAGCCAGCAACCCCACCTTCGGCTCCGCCCCCTCATCTTCCCGTGGTTCCCCCAGCCCCCTGAACGAAACCCAAAACCGGGATAGCAACGAGAGGCTCAACGCGTCCTCACCTAACCCTCAGCAGCATCCCAGCATGTGGCCCGCTCACCAGCAGCCAATGTTCTCCTTGGCTAACGTCATCTCCATGGCTATGAGCATGGCCCAGTCTTTCATCCCTCCTTCCAATATGCCCAACCAGGGGATGCCCTCATTTCAAGGCTACCACCACCAGCTTCCGTCCCACATGAACCCCCAGTCTGGATACCCCTACCAACAACAACAACATTACCAGACCTCGCCAGGAGAGGCCCCTTACCAAGCACAGAGTAACAGCTACCAAAACAGCCCCGAGAATACGCTTCAAGCAGATGGTTTTCCTCAGAGCAGTCAGCCATCTTGGATGTACCAACCCAATATGTCCTCCACCCCTCCTCCCCCGTCTGTCCATCATAACGCTGGATTCCACAGCCCCTCCGGACTAGCCCAGGATGACGGTTTCCATAGCTACGCGGCCCAGTATTCGGGACAGGTTCCGGAACAGTCCGAACCCAAATCAGAAGTGTCCAGTTCTAACTCCTTCTCGTCGGATCTTTCCCCGTCGCCCTCAGAGAGCCCAGATTGCACTGTGAGTCAACTTAACTTATGTTTATCTCGTGTTCTTTTAGTTGAGTTTTCTTTGTTAAAATCATGGTGTGAGCATGCAAATAGCGCTGAAAGAATAAGCTTATTTTGCAAATCTGGAGGAGGTTTTTTGTCAAAAATCATTTTTTGTAATAACCAGTAAATATCTCCTTATACAGCTACCTGTCCGTACTGTGTGCGCTGAAAGAAAAAAAATATGTTGTTAGTACAGCTTATGTTCTGTAAATAGTTATATAAACACCGGTTCTAGTGTCCTGTGTGCGTGAGGATTTGCACGTTTCCTCTGTTTTATATGATTGTAAATAGAATATCTTTGGATTTTGGAAAAAAAGCTAGTAGCTGACAATTCTTTGATTAACTAAACAAATGAGGGATATCCCAATCCAACTTTTCCTATTCACATCTTTTCTCCCCAAGGTATCTGCCAGTACCGGTTACCATACCAAACCCTTCATTAAAACTGGCTCACCAAATGCTCTGTTTTTCCCAAATTTATAATCTGTTTATTTCCCTGTGTGGAACTCCTTTGGCTCATTTCATCTAAGTTAGGGTTTGGGATTTCTCCGGCATTACAGTTGGTGGCCGACCTTGACTGATTGCTGGAAAGTTGAATTTTTTCGAAGGACACATCTGGTCTGAACCCAATCTGCTGTAGCACCAACGCTAACAATGTTTTTATTCTTTCCTGTCTAGTTATCATCCTTCAGTCCCCAGTTGAACCCCTCTATACCGGAGATGAATGCCAGTAGCCCACTACCCAAAGCCCCTTCCACTGAGTCTGGTAAGAAATCATATGCATGTTCTTGAAACAGTTAATCATGTGTGTATGTTCAAAGCCAGAACATACAGTACTGTATTATGTCTATGTTTACCCCCCAAACAAACCCACACACATGCTTGTGGTATACACAGAAAATGCACCCACAGCTTAATAGTTCAAGGTTTCCCTTCTGCATTTGATGATGTATATGTCTAAATACAGTTGACGCGTGTGTTACGGCAAATTTGCCTTTTGATTTGTTTTGAATAGCTTTCTCTCCGCTGTATTATCACCTATTAGCGGTGGCTCCGGAGCAGTTGCGTAACCGTGACTCTGAATGTAATGTTCCATTGAAAACAAACACAAACCTAGGTGTGACTGCAGCTCCAACCTCTGGCAGCGACCAATCGGCGAGCAGCCACGCTCATTACAGGCTTCTCCTCCCTCATCCACACCTGTCAGTATTTATACCTTCAACAGAGTCCCTCTGTCTCAGTGGGCACATGGCCATGAGCCCATGGGCCCAGACTAGCTCTGTGTTCACTGTTAGAGGGACACCCAGTGGGCAAATAGAGGTACTGCAGGGATGTCATCCCATAAAATGGTCTGTACATGTGAGCAGTGTTGGGGAAGCTACTTTGAAAGCTTTGCAAACTACCAATCACTTCACACTAAAAGGAGTTGAAGTAGAGCAAAGCTAGCCTAGGGGGGATCTAGTTTGGTTAACTAAAGCTACTTAGACAAGTAGTTCACACACTTCTTTGTAAAAAAAATTATCAAATTGACAATGTACATGTGATATGAAAAAAATATAACAAAATATAATACAATAAAGTCACATGCCAGCTAAAAATACGTGTTTATTGCAGACACCAAAACTGCCAATTTGTTCTTCACAGGTCATACATAAACCAACATGAGGTTTAAATAAATGTTTGCATCTCTAGCTTGAGATACCAGTAAAGAGTGCCATCAAGTTTTAAAGTTTTTAACACCATAACGCCATAAATGAAGGCTCTTTAAAGGAAATCCACCTTCACTGGGCGATTACTATTTAAGGAAATAAAACACAGTGGAAATTTTGTGAAGCCCCTTTTAACACTGTTGCCAAGAAAGGCATGATTAGATTTAACTCAAAGGCTGGCGATCAGAAAAGAGTGAGGCTTTGTTCTGGTGATCAATCAGCTCAATCACTATTGTTTACCAAATCAGTGGCTATCACTCCACTGGTATAAATTGGCCGCCAAGATGTGAAAACGTCTCATTCAAGGACTCGATAAGTAAGTGGAGAGAGGGCTACAACTTACTAGAATGAATGCTTACCAATTCTTAGTAGATGCTTAATTATTTCTTTAACAGGCATTTTTTTGCCTGCTGTGTCTCACCTTAAAGGGAACTAGTCAAGATATGAACTAGCATTTTTACTAACACCTTTTCTTCCGCTATATAACAGAAGTCCAGCAGTCTGCCCCGGTGACTGTCGGGCGCTTCCAGGTGACACCCAGCATGGGAGTCCCTGCACCGGTGCCCGTGTGTGTTGTACCCCCGGCCCCACAGCCCGTGGTGGACGGCAGCAGCACGTCATCAGAGAGCAGCACAGAGGAGCAGGGGGAGAGTGAGACAAGCCTGGGCACATCACTCACCATGTCCCCCCCTCACCCACACCCACACCCACACAGAGGCTCCTCACTGGGGCTCTCCCAGGAGGTGGACGCACAGGTAAGCTGGCTTTTTTTTTTTTTCATATAGACATTTGGCCTTGTTAAAAGTGGACTATGTAACTTTTGCTGTGTCAAAGAATTGAAAATTAGTAAAGGTATATTCTCACAGCTAAGTAAACAAAATTTCCTCAGGGGGAAATTGGATTGCTGGAACACTGTTTGAAGTTAGAAAGCTACCTATAAAGTTAGTGTTTCACTGTTGTTGTTAACAGCAGCTGGGCCCACCGTTTTGTTTAGTCTTACATTTGGTTACAGGTGTCTTAAAAAAATGTTTGTCTAAATTTACGATATTATTATTCAAAACTAATAATCACATGCAGATAAATAAAATGTTTTGTAAACTAACTGCATGGTCTGCAAATGTAAACAAACCCCCCTCCGCTGAAACTGCATAGTGCACCTTTAAGCCAGACAGAAAGCTTTTTGTTAATCTTAATAAACATCAGAGGGAAAATTAGGCAGAAATATATAAACGTTCCTCCTAGCTTCTTTAATAAAGAATGAAAATGCATATACATTTTTAAGGTGATCTTAATATTTTACAGGTGGCTTGGGCCAGTAGCCAGGAGCAACAGCAGGATGAGAAAGTGGAAGATGAAGAGGACGTAGAGGTGGTTGGGGAGCGACCGAGGACCAGGAAGCGTAGTCGGCGGCGAGCGTACAGCCTGAGCCTATCAGCGGACAGCGGGTTGTCGGTGACGACAGCGGTGGAGCTGGATGGCCGGCTGTGGGACGGAGCTTCAGGCAGCCCACAGTACAGCAACGCCCTGCACCACCTGTGGATGATGACCTACAACCGCAACATGCCCTGTCTGAGCAGTGACGAGTCGGACAGCGACGAGGAGATGATAGAGGAGCTGCAGGAGCTCAGAGAGAAGTAAGTGGTGATTGAAGACACACAAAATACAGAGAAAAGGTGGTTTACAAAAAGTATTCCACATACATGTATGGATGAATAAAAAAAAAATATATAGAGAGCAAAGCATTTTCGCATTAACTTTTCGATGACTTTTATGATGACTTTTTTATGATTTAGGATCTGAGGTTACACAAGGTTTTAAAACTAAATAAATCAAGTGTTTTCATCAGAATATGTAGTGAGATCCTAAAAAAAGAGAAAATAATTGGGGCCCATTGATTAATTTTGCAGGGTTGGAGAAAATAAGAAATGTGTTGTTGTATTTTTACTCATTATGAAGTTCTCCAGTTCTTACTTGAATTCAATTCAAGTAACTGTATCCACAAAAACCTTAACATATCCATCATCACAGACTTATTGAGGCCTTAATTTTAAATCCACGAGCCCTCAAGGATTTTCGTGGACTACAGCGGTTCAACTGACAAAAATCTAGCTTTTAACCACCTACATTTGTTCTTTTTTGTCTCCTATCAGACACCTGTCGGAGGTGCACGCCCTGCAGTCAGCCCAGAAGAAGGAGATAGAGGAGTTGTATGAGAGGATGGGTAAAGTCCCCCCTCCAGGTATCATGTCTCCTGCTGCTATGCTGACCAACCGCCAGCGCCGCCTCTCCAAGGGCAACGGCTTCCCCTCGTCACGACGCAACAGCCTGCAACGACTGGACATGCTGCCACTCCAGGGTAAGGGGCAATAGCCACATTTCAAACTTGATTAGAAATCTATTGGTATCATAGGTGTAGATTTTTTTGGGGGGTATGTAGGTCGATATTTAAAAGAGGTACATTTTCGACACTCAAAAATACATATGAAAGAGGTAAAAAATAACATTTTAGGGGGTCGATACATTTATATATCCTTCTTACCTGTAACTATATATTTCCCAACAATTTCCAGAATCCATTTTTTTCAGAAACCCGTAAAGTGAAGTGTGTGACACTCAAAATCTTATGGGGGTGGACCCTGTGCAATGTTGAAACTAAACATATGCCCATGCCTGGTTTATGTAATGTTTGTTGCATAACCCATGTTTGTTTTCTTAGGTATCATTAGGAGAAACTCCCTCGGAAGCAGCAGCAGCGGCTCCCAGGATAAACTAAGCAAAGGCGTCACCTTTGCCAATGACATTAGTAGAATGGTGAGTAAACACTCCATTCACTTTACATAAGTGTTATTCTCCTTGTTAAATTAAAATCAACTTAAAAAGGGCTTTCTTTCTTACTTTATGTAACTTTTTTTGTCATTTATTTCTAGTAAGAATCTCTCAGCCATGCACGCTGTAAAATGTGGACTACCTCAGCTGACGTGTGACTGCAGTGGTCTGGGCCGTCCCGTAGGAGAAGGATCGCTTTAACTCTTTTCACTGGCACACACACACACCCAGTCAGCAAACTGCTTCCCTCTTTTTGCCAGTGGTCATTTTACCTCATAATACATACGGACTGTCATCAATATAAAGCTGGATTTCACACAGGAACTGTAACATCCGCTTCACAGCCCTTTACGTCAGACCTGGTGAAATTCAGTCTGGTTCATGTTAAAAATATGACAAGTTCATTTATTATTTTTGCTCTGTTGTATATAAACCGTCAGACCCAAATGGTTCAATGCACGCTAACCTGCAAAACATCATATCGTTAAGTTGTTTTAAATCATTTTTCTGAGCTTTTTTGTTGCATTAACGCAGTCAAACGATGGTACAAAGTGCCGCAGGGTGTATTTTTTGTTACGTTTTTTTTTTGGAGCTGCGGTGACACTTTAAACTACGACTTTGACCCAGAATGATGATAGTTAGTTACTGTTTTACTGCGTGTCTGATTCACTGCCGTTTAATCAATCTGAGCACACAGAAATGTGAACCAACACTTTTTACTCTGAAGGTTTTCGCATCGCAAATTTAGGATCTATCTGTCTTGATTTGATAGCTGTTGTTAATGTCTGCTGACTGCACACTCAGTACACTCGGATTTATACAAATACGTTCAATGGAAGCTTATTTTTTTAGAACATCTTTAGTGGCTTGACGCTTGATAGAATTACCTAAATTCTAGTTTAACTTTGATCAACACATCCACATGAAGGTGACAATGCTATAGCGGAAAGTTGTACAAATACTACATTATATATGTTGGCATGTAGAAAGCAAATCTATTTTTCACTATTTTCAAAGACTATAGCTGGTTTAGAAAACAAAATGATTTATTTGTGTTGATTTAGTTTGTGAAAATAATCCACATAGGTTTTAGACTACTGGCTTCTTTCCCGTTGATTGTACATTGTGTATATAAATAGAATCATGTGTTAGATCATGTGTTTACAAGTTATTATGCGTAAACTAAACCTTAATTCTTGCTCGAGCAAAAAATCCTATTGTTCTGCGTGTACCATATAGATCAAGCACCTCGTGCACTTTAGTAAATTGTACTTTAGTTCTCTATCATTTAACACATTTGTGGATAAAACTGTGTTCTGAAACAATTTTATGTTTTCCATAAGGGAGGTTGAGACTGTTCTTCAGTTTATGTTTGATTAACAATATTTCACATTATGATCTACACTCCATCAGTTTGAAATAGTTACTACATTATGGGATAGAGAACAGTCCAAAGCTGTGAATGTGTAGCTGTTGCCTTATGAAATGTCCACAACACACACTGAAGTTTCTAAACAGTGGAACCCCTTTTAAGATTTTTTTTTTCCAAAGTTCATAATATATTCAAAGACGTTTCAAATTTTTTGAATGTAAATATATAAATTGTATTTTTGCTTTTCTGAAGCTGCTGCTGCTGCTGTCCTGCCATGCTGAATCTGTGCCTTTCCCTTACAATGTCTTATTTTATATTTTTACTCAAGATTTTGGTGGCTAGATCAGACTCCATATTATATCACATTTTGAACAAAAATAAAAGAAATGCAATTGTACATCTTAACATCTCTTTTTGTCATCTTTTACTTTGTTCACACAGCGTATTACCTTGTAGTTTCACAGACATAATAATTGGGGTTATAAAATGAAATACATTAGATTGTTTTATTTTACAAATATTCACTTTATCGACATAAATATGTTTCAACAGGTTGATCCATGTGTCACAGGCATTCTCCGCTGTTAAAAGGCCGCTGTAGTTTTTAGTATCAGATTTATTCCCATTTGTACTATATGTACATCACATGATCAGGGTTGGAATCTTGGGTTGCAATTATACTCTACAGTCTGAGCCTTCTGGATAGCATTGAAAGGTCATGTTAAGGTCAATGGATTATTCTTTTCCCACCGACAGGCAAACTCAATAAAAATCAAGACACATCTAGTTTGAAGCCGGCAGCAAAAAACCCACACAATTAACCCTTCAAAAATCAAAACAAAACAACGTTGAGCGCTGTCTCAACATGAAGAGACAGCTTCCAGCGGTGGAATATCAATGAGTGGCATCAGAGTCCACGACACAAGTCCCTTTTCTTTCAAAGTAAGTGCAGTAATATGGTACAGACACACAGTCCGGTTGAATGCATCTCAGTTGGCACCAGTTTTTGGTTGCTGCGCTCTTGCACTTTTGGCCTCAGCATCCATTTCATCCATGATCTTCTCCTGGGAGACGGAGTAAAACGTGTAGCCGTCTGGCAGGGAGCAAGTGGTCAAGGCAAATGACAGCGAGCACAAAAACTATAACAAACATTAGCCTAGATGACAAGTGAACAATGCAGTCAATGTGTCAGACATGTATTTATAATTGCTTTACAACAACATTTAGCCGTCTGTATGAACTGTGAACACTTTGAGGTTGTCTAACAGAAGATGCTGAAGCAGCATAAGTAGCCCTGCAATAGTTCAAGCGTTATGAAGGTTATCATGTCCTGTTTTATTGAAACTGTTGTGCTACATTATACTGGGAGCTGTTTTTTAAATACAAAAAATAGACATCCTTTGATGTTGTAATGTAAAGCAAATAGTGTAGCCTATTCACTGTCATCTTATATTTAACATAATGCGTTAAAATAATTTGATCAAACACTGCGAAAGCATCAGGCAGACTTCCTTTGGAGCATTAACTTCGGTAAATGTATTCTAATCAATGAAACCGTAAGCAAAATGTAACCTAACCTTAGTGTTATTTAGCATAACGAACACTACCAGGCTAACATGCCATGTTAGCTCCAGTCTATGGTTTGCACCCAATGAATACGAAACTTTGTAAACATAAACTTTCAGCCAGCTAAATTATATTGCTGTCAATTACATTTAAAACACCAGACATTGAGAGAAACGTACTTTAAACGTGGTTATCCCTGCAGTGACGTTAGCATGCTAAGCTAAACGTTACATAGTTCACCTTGTGTTGACGCCTAGTGCGCATGGGCAAAAGATACAAATCCCGAGCACGAGCGCTCCGATGGCGATTCCTGTCACCGCGTTTCGTGTCCTTAGCTTCTGTGTCTTCTTCTTCCACTGCCCCAGCTCAACCTGCCGGATGAAATGCTGCTGTTCGGGGGACAGACCCGGTTTGGCCAGGTCTATCCTGGTTGCGAAGGGGGCATCGGAGGTCTCCTTCGGTATCTTGTCAGCCATGTCTGCCTGTCTGTGTGACAGCCGGAAAGGTTGTTATAATATCGAGACTCTTAAAAGCTGCTATAAAAGCGTTATAAAAGATCTGCTGGTACTGCGCCGTTCAAGAGCGACGTGAGCAGCACATCAATGGGGTTATGAGATCTACGCTGCTTGTGTTACTTCCGGTTAGCCCGGGTAGCAACTATAGTTCCTACCCCATGATTCCTAGGTAGAGACGTTGACGCTTTCCTTGGGTGAAAACAGCGAGAATAGCGCCATCTTCCGGAAAATACAAGCTTCAGGCAAGACTTAATGTTAGTTTTCTGAATTATTTTTGACTACAAGTGAACAAATTCCTTATTGTTCACTTTGTTTTTGTGTAAAAGTGACGTTACAGATTTCAACCGTTAGCTAGTAAGTCAGTTTAACATAAATGGCGAAAAGATATTTTCGTTCTCCGACCAAAAGTACCATAAGTTTTAAATTTCGTGAAGCGTCTTTCGACCTACTGTCAGATTTCTTGGTTAATCTCAACAAAATGAACAAAGATAACCTCAGCAGTTTATCAAAATGTACCGGAAGCTTCAAAGATACAAGACTAGTGGGTGAGTAACGTTCATTATAACTTAGACAGCCAATACATGTTATGTTGCTTGTTTTTATCGATACTTTTGCCAGTTTTAAATGATTAGGAAGCCGAAAGTAATTTTATTATGAACAATATCTATCTATCTATCTATCTATCTATCTATCTATCTATCTATCTATCTATCTATCTATCTATCTATCTATCTATCTATCAAAGCTGTGACAATTAGCATACAGCTAGATAAATGAGTAATTATTGCAGGATACTTACTGTTCCGCTTAATTAATAGTGTTGCTGCAGGTGTTCTTAAAGGCCTACTTCACCGGTTTGAATATGAAGGTGTATTGAATTCTGAGATCCTATGTAGTATAAATGTGCAAAAAAAAAAAAAAAAACGGTTACTTACTTACTTTGTAAATATTACTGTGATGTCTTTTACTGTGACATCACAGTAATATTTACAAAGTACGTTTTTTTTAACCCTATGTTTCTCTTTCTGTGATGTCACGAGAAAGAGAAATATAGGGTTAAAAAAACACTCTTTCTGCCTTTTCTCAGGCTAGGATGAACCGATTTTAATTTTTTTTGCACATTTATACTACATAGGATCTCAGAATTCAATACACCTTCATATTCAAACCGGTGAAGTAGGCCTTTAACTATGGGATAAATTGAAAACATAATGGGAAACTGTACATCTTACCATATTTACAATTATGGTAACCTACATAAAAAGCTTTTATTAGTAGAATTACAGCAGGTGGGATCAACTTAACTGTACTGTAGATGACTATGTTAGCCTCGAGCTATGTTAGCCTGTCATTCCTCTGAAATATTTCATACACGTGGATGTGTGAACTGTGTTATTATTATTAAGGTCAATTATATTCCATTCAATTTAGCCAGTTTTAAATACATAATTCGCCATTATTTATGAACACAATACATTTATTTGTATAAGATAACATTAAAAATGAACTGTTAAATTGTTTATTTGCACAGTTTTCTATGTCATGCCCTTTTACAGTATCTCACAAAAGTGAGTACACCCCTAACATTTCTTCAAATATTTCATTATATCTTTCCATGCGACAACACTGAATAAATGACACTTTGATACAATGTCAAGTAGTCAGTGTACAGCTTGTATAACAGTGTAAATTTACTGTCCCCTCAAAATAACTCGACACACAGCCATTAATGTCTAAACTGCTGGCAACAAAAGTGAGTACACCCCTAAGAAAAAATGTCCAAATTGGGCCCAAAGTGTCAATATTTTGTTTTGCCATCATTATTTTCTAGCACTGCCTTAACCCTCTTGGGCATGTAGTTCACTAGAGCTTCACAGGTTGCAACTGGAACCCTCTTCTACCCATTCATGACGACATCAAGGAGCTGGTGGATATTAGAGTCCTTGCGCTCCTCCATCTCCCGTTTTAGGATGCCCCAAAGATGCTCAATAGGGTTTAAGACTGGAGACATGCTTGGCCAGTCCATAACCTTTACCCTCAGCTTCTTTAACAAGCCAGTGGTCGTTCGGAGGGGTGTTTGGGGTCGTTATCATGTTGCAGTACTGCCCTGCGGCCCAGTTTATGAAGGGAGGGGATCATGCTCTGCTTCAGTATGTCACAGTACATGTTAGAATTCAATGAACTGTAGATCCCCAGTGCTGGCAGCACTCATGCAGCCCCAGACCATGACACTCCAACCACCATGCTTGACTCTAGGCAAGACACACTTGTCTTTGTACTCCTCACCTGGTTGCCGCTCCACACTCTTAACACCATCTGAACCAAATAAATGTATTTTGGTCTCATCAGACCACAGGACATGGTTGCAGTAATCCATGTCCGTAGTCTGTTTGTCTTCAGCAAACTTTTTGTGGGGTTTCTTGTGCATCATCTTTAGAATAGGCTTCCTTCTGGGATGACAACCATGCAGACCAGTATGATGCAGAGTGCGGCGTATGGTCTGAGCACTGACAGGTTGACCCCCCACCCCTTCAAGCCCTTCAGCAATGCTGGCAGCACTCATACGTCTATTTTCCAAAGCCAACCTCTGTGTACGACGCTGACCATGTGCACTCAACCTTCGTAAACTGGGCCGCAGGGTGGTATTGCAACATGATAACGACCCCAAACACACCTCCAAGACGACCAGTGGCTTGCTAAAAAAGCTGAGGGTAAAGGTTATGGCCTGGCCAAGCATGTCTCCAGACCTAAACCCTATTGAGCATCTTTGGGGCATCCTCAAATGGAAGGTGGAGGAACGCAAGGTCTTTAATATCCACCAGCTCTGTGATGCTGTCATAAATGGGTGGAAGAGGGTTCCAGTTGCAACCTGTGAAGCTCTAGTGAACTACATGCCCAAGAAGGTTAAGGCAGTGCTGGAAAATAATGGTGGCCACACAAAATATTTACACTTTGGGCCCAATTTGTAAATTTTTTCTAAGGGGTGTACTCACTTTTGTTGCCAGCAGTTTAGACATTAATGGTTGTGTGTCGAGTTATTTTGAGGGGACAGTAAATTTTCACTGTTATACAAGCTGTACACTGACTACTTTACATTGTATTAAAGTGTCATTTATTCAGTGTTGTCCCATGGAAAGATATAAAGAAAAATGTGAAGAAATGTGAGGGGTGTACTCACTTTTGTGAGATACTGTATATACAGTCTATGTGATCATGCCCAAAGTAAGTATAAAGCAACATCTTAATTTCAAATCTATATTCTTCATTCACAATGACGCAGAAGATTTTCTTCTCCTGTTATAATTGGACCCTCTAGGCCTCTGTGCTATTTGATCTCCGCATCTAGAGGAAGATTAATAAATTATGCAAACTATTTATAGTTTTTCATTTCAAATATGTTCAATTAGCTGTGCTGCCGAGAGCTCATAAATGACATTGAATAATCAATAACACCTGGAGCGTAATGGCTTCTATTTCATTTTATTGATCCCATTTCTCCGTACTGCATGATCTCTTCTTGTGTCACTGTTACTGCCCTTTTGATGCTGAATGATACGGCTTTACATATTCCTTCTCTAAAGATGTGCTTTTATTTGACTGTAGTTCATCAGCTCTGTCCCAACATACTGCGCTCATTCTTCCACTAAGAAAAGTTCTTAGTTTTTTCTTTGTTCTCTACATTTTTTTTCTCTTAGAATACATCTTCATGATCACCAAAGAACTAAGTCTTGATCCCCTGGCTGGATACCATGCCATTGAATTTGTTCAAAGGTACAGTATGAAGAAGCAGCATGTTTGCCTTTCCCTGCCACACACACACTATGTTATTGCTTTTAGCCGTGCCTTAAAGGTGGAGTCAGCGATTCAGGAGAATGCTTGTTGTCAAAATGAGTTTCTTGTCAAAATATGTAAATATCTCCTCACACTCCCCTACCTGTCTGTACGGTGTGGGCACTGAAAAAAATCTGTTAATGCTCAGCCTTGGCTCTATAAACGGACATGTTGCTAGCTACGATGGGGCACCTTTGTTTTCTTACACTTTTTTTGACATACCAGTTTACAGAACCTAGGTTGTGTATTAATAACAGATTTTTTTTTCAGCGCACAAACTATGGACGGGTAGCGAACTGTGAGGAGATATCAACTGATTTTGACTAAAAGTGATTTTGACAATAAGGCTTCTCCAGAATCACTGACTCCACCTTTTAATGTGTATTATTATTCTCTCCCGTAGGTACATGGTCAACCACATTACAGATCTGTTGACGTCGCCCACGCCTGGAGGTGCAGCTGCTGCTTCACCAAAAAGTTACGAGGACCTTCTGTCTGACAAGCTCAAGGAGAAATTCCCGCTAATCGTTTTCTCCTGCATCCAGCTGGCAAGCAAACTGTCTCTGCACAGTCATGTAGGTTCTGAAATGTGTACAGTTAGTATTATATTAGTTGGAGCCATCATTTTTTCAATGCATGTGTCTCTTTTTTTCTTGGTGTTTCTTTGATACTTTGAATTCGCAGAGTACTTTTCTTTTTCTCATTTTAAGCCCTTTTTGATTTACAATTAGCATGGGTCCATACTGTACACTTACATAGTAAATATAGAGATACATTCATCTCATCTTTATCCAGACCTGCAATTAAACTAGCCTCAAGGTAAGAAGACATGTGCATGTTTAAAGTCTCATGGCGTCCTGCTGGCATAAATTGAAATGGACGTCAAGTCAGAACAATAGTTCAAAGTATAATAATCTCCTATCATTTTTCTCTAGATAATCGACAGCAACACTGCTGTCCGCTTTCTGCACTCAATGGGCCACACTGTTTCCAAGGAGACTGTCATGCAATCGGAGCTGATAGTCTTAAAAGGGCTCGAATTTAGGCTTAATCCCCCGAACCCACTGACCTATGTGGAAATCCTTCTGGAGGTGCTCGGTACGATTTCAATATTTAAACACATAGAACCCTAATGTAAAGTATTATGATGTACCAAAAACGTGCAATATTAAGGCCAGGAACTGTACAGCTGTAAATTGACTTTGAAAGGGGTGTGCCTTTGTAGGACACAATGAGCCGTCCCTCCCCGTGGAGCGTCTTCTTCCCCTGTGCCATAATGTTCTCCAGTTCATCAGCCTCCAGCGCAGTGCCATCTACGAGGCCTTGTTAGTGACCACCACGCAGTGTGACAGCCCTACCAAAGAACAGAGGTATTAGGTTTGTCTTTGAGATACATTTTATGATTCCTGACAGCTGCTATCTGTGATGGTAGAATGGACAAGTAGCTGGTTTGTTAGTTGACTACTAGACTACAACCACCTGGGAACTGTCTGTTGTTTGGGTTTCTCATGTTACGCATATATACCCAAGCGATATTAAATATTATTATTAATATTATAATTAAACTGCAATTGACTGATTTTTTTGTCCACTTGGAGGCAGCAGAAACAAGCCATGAACACAACATTGACACTTTTTAAGTTGAAAAGGCAAACTTATTAGCAAACAGATGCCTATGTACACATCCAAGATTAATATTAATTTGTTGTGTCTCTTGCCACCTGATAATTGTAAGTCAAATATCCATTCTCCTTTTAGTTCAGCTTTAAATATTGGCGGCTAACTGCTCATATGTTTTTATAGCATTTTATTTGAAAGCAGCGGCCTGCGTTTGCCTTTACATAACACTTATTTCAGCTTCTCCCCTCCAGACAGAGGTTTTAGTCCCAAGGTGCAAAACTAGCTAAACAAAAGGTAGTGATTATAGCAGATAATTAATGTTATTTAGTCACTTATGGCACTTTTCATTTGGTTTAATACCGCCTTGTATCCTGGTTTTATTCCAGAGGTTATTCATTTAATTATTTATGAGTGTTTTCTTTATTTCTCTGCGTGTAATATGTTCTGATTAGGGGAACGTTTTTTTTTCTTTTCTTGTATGAGCAGGTTTTAATATGTGCTGTGTTAGGTTGCAGTTTGTTTTGTGATTGGATGCTACAATGTAATCTTCTTGTTGCAAAATGAAAATACCCTGGAGTATAGATAAAGTTACCATACCATAAGTTACTATGAGAGTGATCCAAAACAATGCAGTTCAGAACCATAGAATCCATTGTTAAAATAAAAAAGTACTTAGTTATTAGAACTGCTTTATAACCAAATGAAGCCTTTTTCTACACAGAGAAAAGTTTGTGACAGTGACTGAAGACTGCATGCTTCTTGGTGTTGGTGTCATCGCCGTGGCTACATTCATCCTCTATGTCAGAAAATGGAAGAAGGTGAAACACTTTATGATTTCTAACCATTCAAATATTAATTGCATTTACAATAGTGTTTGATTTCAGTCTTTTAAATGTCAAAGCATATCAAGTCATCTATTCTATCAATGTTAAGTTAATGTCAGTGTATTTATTAAGCTGTCACCCATACTTTCCACACAAACTGTTTTGTTGATGTAGTCTTTCTTATGATGCTTTGCAGGCGGTGGGAGAACTCAGTCACATCACAGGAATCTCAAAGAGGAGCATCAACGATTTTGCTCGTGTGACGTTTAAACACATTTTTCAAACCAGTAGCCCTGTACTAACAACATCTACTTGAATTGTGAATACTGAACATATTGTGTATTGCTTTATAATCTGTTGTTTGTTTTTCTTGGTGTAGAAAATGTATTGTATACCTAATGAAATAACTTTATTAAAACAAAGCAACGTTTGTTTACTAAAATAGCCTCCACTCTATTTCTTCACTGTTTTTACATTGCCTTTACCAAATTAATGTGTTTGCTTAAATCAGATGCGTTGTTGGTTTATTGTCATACTCGTGTGTTCAGTGCCACATTAGCCCAGAAAAGGAAATGGAGCACGGCTGAATGTCACGTGGCAGGTAACTCTGGTGAGATGCTCCTCAGCTGTCTGATCCTTCTTAATCTCAGTCTTATTAGGTAGGGGAGCCTCGGCCATATCCGGATCTGAGGACACAATTAATAACCACATTTGAAACCACCCATTTTAAATTTTTTCATTTTCTTCAGTTTATTGTAGAAGTAATTCAAGATTTAATTTGGTACTTCTTCAAAATTGGGACGAAATTATGACTTTATTAAATCAATCATAACTTTAATGTGATAATTTAATAATTTATCTAGGTAATAATATGTTTTATAGTTCAGGCAATTACCCTCACATATCAAAGCACTTGCTGGTGAATATCAATCTATATAAAGTGGTTACCATTGAGCCTCTGGGAATGTCATGGTGGCACAGTGGCTCCATAATGTAACATTTTGTGTTCATGTTACTAATCTCCAAATGTCTGAGTGCTCATAATAACTGCTGCAGGGCTAACTATGAAATACTCGTTGGGTCGGCCTACAGTTTATTCTGTACAACTGCATGTTGAGTTAACATGTGAAACAGAGATTCAAGAGTGTATAGTTACCCTGGGTACTGGGTTGAAAGGCGTCATAACTGGCATCATACCTCCCGTGAGCACCGACGAGAAGGCATGCAACACTGCAGCTGCTTCTCGCAGACTGTACAGTTCACTGAATTCCCCCTATAAAAAAAGAAAAAATAGCTGTCATAAAAAAGTACTGATATGATTCTGCAAATAACTCTTTTTTTATAAAGAATTGAAAAAGGAGTGAAAAAAAAGTGATTTTTTTTTAAAATCCTGTCTAATTGGCAATTCAAGGTCAGTTTACCTCATCGTCTTCGTGATGTAATCTGTAATGTTCGTACAAGTCAAATGTGTCTGGATCCACTTTGAGTCCCCCCAAACAAAGCTCACATCTATTGACAAGGTAGAGCCCTGACCCTGGAAAAGTGGATACAGTATTCAGAAAAATATATTGCAGTGAACTTAATTGAGAAGTTGAATAGTGTATAACTGCCTAGCGTATATCAGATCATGGCAAATTAAATTGATCAAAATCAGCTCTCTACTAACCTGACTGTATTTTTATCTGGACCCATCTCTTGAGGCAGTTGAGGTGAATGAACTGCATACTTCCTGAACACAGGCAGGGTGATATCAGCGGGTTGGTCGGTGAGCAATCTCCATCGTGGCATATCCGACACAAGTCCTTCTCCTCGTCATTAGATGACTCCAGCAATAACCTACAGAGAGCAGGAGATCACACAATATCAGTGACTCACAACATCCTATATCCATCGCAGTTTATACATATCTAAAGCGGGATAATGTCTTTGAGAAATTTGATTATTAATAAGTTTGAATGCCGATTGTGTGTGTGTGTGTGTGCGTGTGTGCGTGTGCAATAACAAAAATTATAAAAGAAATACATACATATGCAATGTATGTTTTGTGTGTGTGTGTGTGTGTGTAGCTTTAAAACTATTCCTCATATCATCACCTTTGTTTGTGCCTGCATACAACAACCTCTTTGCTGCAGTCTTTTATCGACTCAGCGTTTTGGACACCGGTAGCTCCTTCATGCGCTGCTTGACATTCTTCGACCCGCGTTATCTCTCCGATATCACCGAACCTCCCCCCATCATGCACATTCAGACCATCCAACTCTCCATTGGCACTTGAATCCAGGGTCTCATTCGGACACTGCAATGTGTCAGTACTTGTTTCATCCTCTTCAGCTATGCCTTCCTCCCAGTTGATAAAGCTGGTCGCGGGTGAGTAGGACAGGCTTATCCAAACCCTAGAGGGGTATAGCCTCACACCCAAACAGCCCATATTCAATCTGTCAGTTCTAGGTGCCATTGGTGTCCCTTGACGTTCCCTTGTTTGCTCTGGAAGAGAATTGACACCGCTGCATTCATCATCGCTGCAAACAAGTGCCCCACCGGAAGCTGTTGACGTGCTTGGCTGTGAGGTGAAAGACTGCAGGCCACGTAGGCAGTAAGTGCTGGGAGAGAGGCTACTGGTGAACGACCTTGGCAAGGTGATTGTGTCACTCTCTCCGCGTGTGTCCTGCCAGGAGGCCAATATGTCATCACCTACTTCCTCCCCCTCCTCTTCAGATTCCGATTCACTGGATATTATGTAATCCGCAAATGTGGAAAGGAATGGGAATGGGGTGGCAGGCCTTTCTGTCAGGAAGTTGTCCAGAGCCTCGTGCTCAGGGTCTGCTACCATCTCCTCCGTGTGTGTTTCGCTTGCGTCCTCGTGGGTGGATCCGTTCAATAACCGGCCCGTCACATGCGCAGGCCTGAGCTTGTTGTGATACCTTCCAGGGTGTTCTTTATTGCCTTGGAAAAGGAAGAAAAACAAACATATCATCTTGCATTTATAATAACACAGCGGAGATCAAATAACAGATAATATTATGAAATAGCAAAGAAGAAGCTATAAAATGAATGTCTTAAAAACACACACAATCACACACACACACACACACACTACACACTACACACCAGGTAGTGAGAAAACTGTCCGGTCACATCCTGCTTGCTACAACCTGCAACGCTAAAAAAAAATGTATCATGGAAAAAAAAAAACTTACATCTGGATCTGTGGGGAATCTTTGAAGTCCCAGCCAGCTCTGCAGCAGTCATGCTCTGGCTCCCACTGGAGATGGCTGGGAGGCAGGACACGGAGCCTTTATTGCTCGGGCCCCCCGGAGCAGACAAGGCGCTTTTCCCACAGCAGCAGGGGAACGGCTGCATGGGGCAAGCACAGAGGTTTAAGGAGTGTCTTTGAAAGCTGAATTAAATAATATGGGTGTTTTGATGTTTCTATAGTGAAAATGTGGTAATATGCTGTGCTGTGAGTGTGTGTAATGCATTTATAACAGTACACTCTTAAAGTTGGAGTCAGCAATTCTGGAGAACGTTTGTTCTCAAAATCAGTTTTTGTCACAATCAGGGCATATCTTCTCACGATTCGGATACCTGTCCGTACTGTGTATGCACTGAAAATAAATCAGTGTTTATACACAGCCTAGGCTCTGTAAACTGATATGTAAACAAATGGTATGTCAAGAGAGGGGGGCAATTTGGCTAGCAACATACCTGTTTACAGAGCCTAATTTTTTTCATTTTATTCAAACACCGGATTTATTTTCAGTACGCACAGTACGGGCAGGAAGCAGATTTTGAGGAGACATTCACTGATTTTGACAACACACATTACAGTTGTTACCTTTGAGGCCTTCATTGCAGCTGATTTTGACTGCGATGGTGTCTGCAAGCCAAAACTCCCCTGTTTCATCTCTGTATCTACCTCCTCTCTATCTGATCTTTGATCCTGCAAAGTAAGAGGCATTATCAGACAGTTATAGCAAGGACAATGGTTGTCTGCTGAATTATGTTTTGCAACTTCCAGTACCTGATGGTCCATATCTAGTTGTTTAGTTTGCACCTCAAACATATGCACCGCTGCTTAGGTTGTCATTGCGCTGTCGCTCCTGGTTTTGAGGTGCGACACTGTAACACAAAGTAGTTTAGTTTACAGTGGCTGGGACATAATTACACACAGAACAGATGGCAGATAGCTGCTGCTGCTGCTGTGGGAGGGAAATGTGTCGGTTCAGATGTGAAACAATCACTTGAAACACCTGTATACTGTCAGGTGTATTGACTGTGTGTGGTAGATTGCTTGCTACTACGTCTTTACTTTGCAGCCACAAAGCCAAGGTAATGTTACAACCTCAGACTTGCAGTTATCCACAAGTTGTTACACCAGTTTGCTAAACACGGTTTGTATCCTTTTCTCTTTTTTTTAGATAAACATTTTGAATTTATGAAAAAATATCATTGCAGATTGAATTTCAAATGTTTTCAGAAATGCTATTATAATATTAGGCCTATATTGTGTAGGCTTCATATTGTTCATTCTTGGAGGAAAGTTGGATATTCTTGTCAATGGTTAATTTAGAAGTGACTAAAATAATCTTTTGGTTCCTTAAATTCAAAATACACAATGATACTTTAAAGAGAGAGCTTTAATTGTGCATACATCGTCCACACCAGTTAGGGCAAATAATTCCATATTGTATTTTCTAGTTGAAAATACAATTAAAACTTGACCCTTTTTTGTGATTAAATATGAGGAAAGAATGGTTTTAACACTCAACCTAACACCTAATAGGCTAAAACACCGTCGACTCACTCTTTAGACGGATCGACGATAGAGATGAAGGTAGTTACAGGATGATGTGAAGTTTAGCCGCAGCTGAATAAACACCCCCCCGACTCTGTGTTGTCGTTCAAGTCACCCGTTTCCATGGGGATTGTATTCAGTGACGCTCTGCCGTAAAGATGTAAAGAACAACTTTGCGATGTTTTGTTTTTTTTTCGTTTTCTTTTCTTGCTAAATCTTCAGTTTACACTCTTTTTATTTGGACAATACATTTTCGTTTGTCATCATTCTGGACAATAAACTCCTACTGATTTAAAAAAAAAAAAGTTTATGGTTAACTTATCAAATCAGAAATCAGCCCCCCTAGCAACTGTTGCTATTGTTACTGTTGCAGCTGTATGTTCGGTAAGAATCGGGACATTTCGTGTTTTTCTGTCAAACACACAGATATTAATAGTCCCTACTAAAAGGGACCACTAACTAAAACTCTGAGAAAAAGAGAGAACTCTGAATGATCAGTGTCTCTGGAATTACCTAGACTTAGTAGGCTATTCGAGTAAACAGAAAATCTTTTAATAAAATATTTTTTTTATTAAAAAAAAATTAGACTAGAGCATTTCCATAAATTATTGGCTCTGAAATTATGTGGAGTGCGAGGAGGCTATAAAATGGCAAATCATTGTAATCCTCAGTACAAATAGGCCTAGGCTACTTGAAAATTGTAAGTAGGCTACTGTACTTGAGTTACTGCTCTTAATTATAGGCCTACTCCTCCCTCATCACCGCAATTCAATTCAATAAGCTCTATTGGCATGATTGTAATAAAAACTACTGTAGGCCTATATAGGTTAATTAATAAAACATAAACTCTGTCTCTCTGTCTGTGATCATTCAGTCTGGCATTGACATAATCTAAAAGATAGTGATACCCACAACACCATCATACACCTTGAGAAGATAATAGAGCTTCAATAGATTAGCTGAAGATCCTGGACCAGACTTAATTGAGTCGCTCCCTTACTTCTCTGGCTCCCCACAACACTGCTGATCTCCTGCAATCCTGTGTTAATCTCTGTCATCTCCCCGTGCAGTCTGTTGAAGGAAGAGCAGATGCACGCTGTCCTATATATAGGCCTATAGGCTATAGTCTTTATATTGGGAGAGAAGTAGCGATGAAGGTATAGAGGAAGCTACGGCAGTATTTGATTCATTGCCAGTTATAGCATGTGTGTTTCCACAGGGCTAGGGCGGGGGCTCAAACACTTGGCTATCTGCGACCACCTCGTCCGTCACACACACACACACACACACACACACACACACACACACACACACACACACACACACACAAACACACACACACATGTGTGACAGGAACCCTGCACCACAGCCAGTTTCCAAGGGCCTCCCTCGGGGAATTTCTCATTACCATTTGCAGAGAGAAAGTACAAATATGTCCTTTGGCGAGATTTATTACAGTATGACTGCCAACTGGAGGATATATTTGGTTACATCGCTTACAAGCCGTGATGTATGAAGTTGGCATGTCATATTCCTGGCAAGTATCGAATGTGGTCGCAAGGGATTACTTTATCTGTTAATACCGGTGAATTAGGGTTATACGCTTTCACATCATACTTATTTAGCTTTGATAGAGAACATCTTCCTCCTACATGCAAAATAATAATTGAAAAGCTTGACCAAAATTAGCCTAAGTGAGAATTGATAGTAAAAATACACATATTACAACACAATAAAGTTACCGGAATGGAAGTTGTTGATCGCATAGGGAGTCATTAAGATTTAGCTAATTGTTTGTTACTGCCAGTCATAAAAATGAGTAAGTCCAACTTATCTTCATGCAGTTTTTTGACAGGTTGTGTAGAACAAGTTATACAAAAAAAGGTCCTCTTCATTTCATTGTATGACTGAGAACTTGTTCTTTTTGTGTACATGACGATAAAAACTTTGAATCTTGAATCTAGATCTCAAAATGTACTTTAAAAAAGGTGTTGACTTCTGCATAAAGCTCATAAAATGACCCCTAAAGTCACTTTACAGAGGCAACTGAAATGAATGATTCTGGCTCTTCTGTTCATATCTGAATATTGATTGTGAATTTATCACACGATAATAGGATAAGTAGTATCACCGCAAATGCCAGATAAGCACATTATTCTTTGCTTAATAATCAGTATGAATCAGCACTTATGTTGTGGTAAATAAAAAAAGCCATGCAAATGTTTATCACCAGTCATAAGAAAAACAACCACAACTGATCAATATAAAATCAAATATGTCTGTGAATTTAATTATGATTGACCTTGATTAAATTGATGCCTTTACATATTTAGGTCAGCTGAGGGCCATTTACCTTGTATGCCACAATCAAGCAATTTGTAGAGTTAATTTGACCCCATGCAACAGCCCTGATTGTAACTATCTGCCTGATAGCCAGGCCTGTAATTTTATTGACTGATGGACGGAGAGGTCAGGATAATGGCTGACACTGGCCAACTTCTTCTCCATCCATCATTGGAGAATGTCAAATGCCACGAGGAGAGGAATGGAAATTTGATTGGCATCGATCTTGTTTCTCCTGAATAATTATGAATGATTTAGGTATTAGTGCCTTCTTTGGTCATAAATTATTCATTAAGCCTGCCGTGCGCCCCCACTGTACATTATTTCTCCCTGTGCTCTCTGTGTGTGCCTGTGGTTTCAGCTGCAGAAGAGAATAAAAAGATAAATAGTTTAAAGCTAACCTATTATGCTTATTTTCAGATTCAAAACTGTAAATTGGATTTCTACTAACTGTTCTCATGGTGTAGTGTCCAAAAAAAAACTTTGTATTTCTCGCAGTGCCATTGCTGAAACTGTCTGAAATGCTCTCTCTTAGTCTCTTTCAGCTCCACCTTCCAAAACCCCAGTCTGCTCTGATTGGCCCTGAATCCAACGGCTGGGGGATCTGTGAGTGCGCTTATCAGGTGGAGCGTGGAGGTAGAGCTAAGTTGGGTAATTGGGACTAGGCTTCTCCTTTTATGAGGTCATAAGGGGAGAGAAAACTGACTTTTTTTAACAGGTTTTCAGAAAAGAGGATGTGGAGAAAAAGAGAGGGTTGTTTTTTCCTCATACTTTTGTAATCTCCCCACACCAGGGACATATATTTATATTGACATTTTTGCATAATAGGTGACCTTTAAAGGTGCATTGTGTAATATGACATCATCAAGAAAGTTCCAGAAAATTCTAGAACGTTCTAGAATGCAACGCTCCCTTGGTAACCCCACCCCTTTCGAATAATAACAGAAGCTACAAGGACAAGAACAATTCTAAATTCTAAACAATGCACCTGATGACATTCCAACCATGACGCTTCCAACATGGCAGCGCCCATGCCTTGGTCCACGGTATGGAGAAATATGGAGATGTAAGAGACCCTTTCTAAGGAGGGGAAAAAAATCAAAAGTTTTTTTCAGCTATTATACACTAAATTAAACGTACTTATGGATATTATAATTATTTTCTACCAAGTCTGCTATGAAAAAAATCCCAAAATTCTACACACTGCAGGTTTAAATAAGACTGTGTTAATGTTAAAACATAATCAATAAACATATTTTTATTTTCTTTATGCTCATGATGAATATTGTTGGTAGGCTATATTTCTGTTGTTAATTTGCGGGCTTTACACATTGTCCTCCCAGCAGACGTTTCAAATTGCAGCTGTTTTATTTTGAAAATGTCACACCGGAAGTATCATATTTGATAGATTTCACGGGCTTGACCCCCCAGTGATAGGCAGGTCAGCAGTCAGTGCTCCATGTTGCGGCGCTGCGTGGCACTGGGCACCGACTGGCTCTCACTGCAGCAGCACATACACACCCTCACACTAACAGACACATGACTAGTTGTGAATGAGCCCCGGAGCTTGACACGTTTGGCGGGCGAGAAGAACTAGCCGTCAGTCACTGCTACCTGCTGCAGACCACCGTGCTTGCTCCCGCCTCGTACACCCATGGGTGTCGCTACTACTGTGACTGTGTCTTCTGCATTGGGACTGTATATTTTGCTGCCGCTTTGATCGGTGCAGTTATTTTCAGAGTCACTCCTCCTCGCGCAGGCTATTTCGGACCGATTGGGAACGTGCAGCAGTCGGAGGCTACACCGCTCGCTCCGGTGATTTGGATCGAGGAGCCGCACTGAGCGCTACTGCTGCAGTAGTAGAGACTTGACAGGCGGCACAGATGTTATGACAAAACTGGCCAGAAAAAACAACAAAGGTTCAAGTCTATACGAAAAGGTAATTCTTATTTTATACTGCAACTTCTGCTATTTCAAAATGTTCTTCCTTTTTAAAGTTTATTTAATTACACATTAGATATAGCCTATTGTGTGTGTGTTTAAAGTGTCATACTCCTGCAGCAGCCCAATCTATAAATCCTATAATGCTTTTATCTTGCCACTGCTCATAAGCAAAGCCCAGCCAGCCAGCTAAGCCAATAATCACCCCCAGTAGTGTTTAATGAGATAGACTTTAGCCGGGTCCTTTGTGCACACTAACAAGCCTGTTTTGCCAGCGCACTGCAACATGTGTAATGTATTATGCGTAATGTATAGGCTATGTTTGACTTTCATTTTAGAACCGAGCCACACATTGTTGTATGTTTTTCTCTATTGTTGATTATCATTCATAGGCTATTGTTTAGAGACCAAGGAAAGCTACCACAAGATTTGCAGATCATGTTGAAAGCAATTCATTGCTGAGTGCATAGTTGCAACAAATGCATAGTTGCCTTGTATGGTGAATATACTGCAGGTTAAATATAGGGGCGACACTCATGCATATCCTCCTATGTGAAGTGTGTAACCTATATTCAACATATTCAAAGTGTGTAAGGGGGGGGGGGGGAGGGGGTTGACGGTTGCCCACCCAGACAACAATCTGTCCATGAAGTGAAGAGGATTATATGGAAGAAGCTGTTGTTACTTGTTCAGTGGCTTGAGGCCAGCGCCTACCTCACTCTGCACTGCCTTATTATCTGACATCTGGTCCTTCTCCGAACAGGGACGTAGTGTGGTAATAGTACGTTTCAACAAAGGCTGTTAATCTGGCCCGGTAAATGCCCTGTTGTTTGGAAGGTGAAAATGCTTATTTCTCTATGATCACTCATTTAACACTTTACATGGTTAAGTCTGCTTTTGATGCTAGGGGGAATGTTATGAGATGTTTTTTTTAAGGTGTGTTTCTAGGTTATGTAGCTATGATCAAAGGGAGTACAGATTTGAAGAGGCAAAAACTGTCACTGAAAAGAAAAGGTGGCATTTTTTTAGAGCACAGCTTACAAACAAGCCTGCAATTTCAAGCTATGCCTTTAAAAAAATGGCATGTGATGAAGCATTTATCAGACAGAAAAAGGGACTGCAGACTAGTAAGATTTGGGCGCCACAGCTCTCATGGTTTTTGTATGAGGCTGGAAATGATGACTGCTGTCTCAGTATCTGTACTTCTTCTTTTTCTTTCCTTTTTTTTTCTTCCCCCCTCCAAGTTCTTAGTTGTCAGTTCTCAGCTTGGCTCGGCGCAGATAAAAGACAGGCATCCTCAAAGCGTTCTCTCATCACTTCAGTGACATGCGCTGGTGTGTTGCTTCTCTCCCTCGTGCTCCCCGGCTCTTCCTGACACACTTGTGTTAGTTCACAGTGTGGAGCCTTGCCATTATGAGATCATGCTGTTTTTTCATTTTTTGGTAGACCAGCCCTTGACTTTTCTTTGTGGATTCTTTCATTGCTTATCTCTTTGTGTGTGTGTGTGTGTGTGTGTGTGTGTAAGTGTGTGTGTGTGTGTGTGTGTGGGGGGGGGGGGGGGTCTTTAGTGACAAGGCCTTGTTTTCCACAGTCCGAGCCAACACAGTCCCTCTTGTCACGCTCACCGAAGGGCCAAAGGTCAAAACAAAACGATTCTGCTCCAGGAAAAGGGGGCCAAGGATTCCTCTAGAAACTTAAAGCTGACAGAAGACAGCCCTCGCTTTAAGACTGTACTTAGGTAATGTAACAGTATGAATAAAACATGCCTTAAATCCTTTTAATCAAAACTGACAGTAAAGTAATGTAGGCAGTGGCACTCTATGCTCTTAAAGTCCTCACCATGCCAGTATTTGCACCTGATAAAATGTGACGCAAAATCGTTATCTCAGTATTTATTGAAGTAATTTTTCCTTCAAATTTACACAGAACATGTCATCTCAGTTTGCGTCTAGGTAAATAATTCTGAATCAGAATCAGCTCTATTGCCAAAGATGCAAGTTTTCACAAAAAATTCATTTTCTTGGTATACGCATACAATAAAACATAGAGAAGTTAGAATCACATGTCCACTCGAAAGCCAAACTAAATATGTTAATACCATTGAACAAAGCTATTTTGCATTGGTATGTTTGTCTCATTCCATTGGGTATCTCACTTGTGTGTTCGGTTACATCCAGATATTTTGCAATGCCACGACAATGGCAAACAAAAATGTAATGTAAAACCATTCGCCAAAAATATCTTAACTTGTCATTTGACACCGAGCCTCTGTAATTGTCTGGGAGTCCGTGTCATGTCTTCCCATCCCCAAGAAAACCTCCCCGCATCAGTCATCTCAGTATAAGTGCTCGTCAAACAATGGGGTGGACGGGTAAACAAAACATGGAGAGGCTTGTTTGTTTCCTGTTTCCATCTGAAAGTCAGTGCTGTTAAAAGATTGTTCCCTAACCTTGAACCACTTATTTATTATTGGAGCCATGACAATGAAGGTCCCCCTAAACCTTAAAAAAAGAAGACATTTTCAAGACTAAATGGAGATGTTTACCTAAGCCTTAACCAAGTTGTATTCTTAGCTTTAACCAAACCGTACTGTAACTATAGTGTTGTCACGTCACAAAATAGATTTTCCTGGTTTTTGAAGACACTTTCAAATGATGTGGTCCTGCAGATCCAAAAAAAAAAAAAAACACTTTCTACATATCGTTTTATATGGCATGGAAAAACAAATATACAAATGACGAGATTCTCCATTAGACAATACAATGCAACATAAGAGGTGGAGCTCACTTTGACCTGACCAGGAAACCTCCTGTTTTTAGCATTCCCGCCATTCTTTTGACCTAATCCCACAGATGAAATATTCAAGCATGTTTTTTTAAATCTGTGGCTTATTGAAAGTCATTCTTGGAAAATGTATAAAATCGCAGACTAAATCAGGATTAGGCAAGATAGAAAGAGTCATGTCGAGGGAAAAGTGGTACATCAGGACAGCACAACAAACATAATGTTTTGCAAATTCTAGATTGATTTTGTGAAGTTTTAAGCTTTTTCCTTTTGAAGTGTATCCACCATGCTGTAGCCATTTATTGACAGTTTAAACACAACCGACACTGGTACCAAATGTACATCTGAGACTGCACTTTGTATTCTCTAAAGTGGTTGAAGTTAATTAAGAAGCTTCTAACCGCACAACAGGAGTGTTTCACTGCTCCCTCAGATATGAACAAGTTTAATGAGATGAAAACAACTCTTTTTTTTGGTGTACAGACAGACAGACAGACAGACAGACAGACAGACAGACAGACAGACAGACAGCGCCAGGCGGGGTGTCGCTCTATGAATCGTATCAGCTCAGAAAATGAGGAGATTGTTTCCTGTACGGGGGACTAAAGGTGTCGTCCTCTGGGGTGCTTTGATTCATTTCTACGGGTGCGCTGTGGGAAATGGCGCTTTTTATGTGGTTTTAATCAGGAGAAAGCAGTCATGGAAAAAGCAGGGCCAGCCCAATTGGAAAAAAATGCTTGGCTTTTTGTTTTTTTTCATGCATATAGGTGTGTGTGTGTGTGGGTGCTGTAGTATGAATAGCATAATCATCACTTCAGAGAAAAAAAAACTGCAGAGTAAATAGAATTAGAATTGATATTTTAGTCATAATTTATTTCCTCGTTAACCCAGTAACTCCAATCGAAGCCCCAAGAGTAGAGTGGGCAAGGCCGGGCGGTCATATTAAAAATGCAACTCAAATAGGACCAAAACAGAGGCATTATTAAACACTGTATACTACTAGAAAATTCAGCTATTCCAGGGAAACACCAGTAGCATGTTGAGAAATCTGTGGATAAAGATAGTGCTGATAGGCCGTAAAAGACTCTGAAATTGCCTCATTTGGAGGAGACGGCGGTGCACTGAACCCCTTTAATGAGGGACAGATTCTCCGCAGGCTTGTCCCCTCACTTCTATGTGTGTGTGTGTGTGTGTGTGTGTGTGGGGGGGGGGCCCCTTTTTGATTGTGTGATAATGATGAGAAAAAAGGCGTGTCATCCCAGTCAGTGCCTCATTCTTTCTTCTTAGAGAACGGAAGCGAGAGGTAAGCCGGGGTCCTTTGATCTGGGCTGCGGGTTAGCTGCTGTTTGTAAACCCTTTTGTCTCCTTTATGCTGCCTGGAGTCTGCTGCGTTTATTGAGTGGTGATGGGTACATTTTGACTGCGTCTTACACGCACACAAACATGCACACACACACACACGCAGACAGACACGCACACATGCACACAGACACGCACACACACACACACACACACACACACACACACACACACGCACACACACACACACACACGCACATGCACACGCAGGCACCCACACACACACACACACCCAGCCCTTTGCCTGGATGAAAAGAGTTTGATGTTTGTGTTATAGGAAGGAATCTGCCCTCAGTTTCCGCAGTTGATCCTCTCACACAATTGAGGTCGTTCCGTTGGATTATTTAATACGACTTCATGTAGATTTCTGTGGCTTTTGTGAGTTCTTTCAACAAAACCACGAGAATATTGTGGCAGTATTTTAAATGTGTGCTGTTTTATACGGGGGCCCAACCAAATTAGATTCCACAAAAAAGTCCTGGGGAGACTACACTGCTTTATATTTCTAGAACACGTTGTTGCCTGTTCCATTTCCAAAGGGAGTGAGATATAGTATACACCTTTTTCAAGAAGAAACCAGCATCACAACCAAAAAACAAAACAGCACACAGCATCAAATTGCTTGTACTCACTGCGATATACAAGCGGAGATTATGATGATATGTGTAGACCTAGTTACGCTTTCATAACAATAAATGGGAGCACTGCTGCATCAATATATTATAGCTTGTAGGTTTGTGTTTAGTCTGCTTGCTTTTCCCAGCATTGTGTCTTGTGTATCTGGCAGAAGCAAGTGTTCAGTTGCCCTGAGCGGTTTGCCTACAACAGATCATTACAGAATTGTATTACTATGCTACTATATGTCCCACAAGAGATGGTGTGTAATAATTAAAACTCGATGGTCTGCCTTTAGAGAATATATGCAAGTTAAATATTCATACTCTCCTTTGCTGTTCTATGTACAGCCATTCATTTTTTTTGTACCAAAGGCTACCTGTTGAAGCCAAACATCTAAACTAATACAACTACTCCTTCAACCAAGTCCACTTATTAATTATAATCGTTACCGAATAAAGAATGGCCTTGCTGGCAGACATTGAAAACAGTGTAAAGCCCCTTGGTGGAAATGGGAGGACAGCTGCAGACTAAAGTAGCCAATGAAGAAGACCTTTTTAAATGGATGTTAGGGTGTATTCACACATGGAAAGTCTGTTAGTTCACTTGCTTTGGTCCAGACCAAATAGAATTTAGATTTGTTTTGTTTGGTGTGGTCCACTTTCATATTGCCCCTTTTGCAAGTGAACCAGCATTACGAAGCAAAACCACACGTGATCTGAGGTCATTCATTCATTGGACAGACATTCTGGGGTGGAGAGAAGCAGGAAGAACGAAGTGCGAATTTATCATTGATATAATATGGGGTTAAAAATAATAAAAAGGCCTACATCTACCCTATAAATAAAGAAGAAAAACATCAAATTATTGTTGTTTCATATGGTTATAATATGTAGCCCCATGTCAATGTCACGTTATGTGGCTTATAGCCAACGATGTGATAATTTTTACTGTATTTTTGCTGCTGGACGCGCGGCTCGCGAGGAATAGGCTCAAACTGACACACAGCTGATTAAGCTGTATCGGCTGGGTGTCGGCGCAGTTCAGCTCCAAACTGACACGGGGACAGTATTGACAGTCCCGTAGGGAAGACAAATAAAAACACACTTCATGCAAAGCGCAGCGTGAACCTGTTGGCACTGTAGGCTACGGGAGACGCTCCTCTCCATCTGATCGCTGAACACATCAGCATGTGTACGCGTCATTATCAACTGTAATATTTTCGCTCGGGGCTCCCGGTCAAACCACAACTAATCTTCCTAACAATGGCGACAACAACACTTTCCCAAAATGTGAAGCTGATGGCGATTTATTAAAAAAGAAAATAAAGAAAAGGCGCAGTGCTTCCCGCAATTGGGTCGGATCGAGTCCGGCCAAATTCACACCACATACGAACTGCAGCAGAGTGCGTTTTGAAGCGCATCGAGACCACCTCTTCAGCTGGGTCTCGGACCGCTTGTTTGGTCCGCCCCCGAGTGCGATTGCTGTATTCACACATGTCTGAAAGATGCGCACCGAAGGCGGAAGTGCATCTGAGTTCGTTTCAACCGAACTAAACACGGCATGTGTGAATACACCCTTAGTGTGGATGTAGAAAATTATCTCTGGAGTGCATCTAATTTTTCTCCTCTTCCTCTCACCCCAGCCTTACGCCTGACTGCAACAACAGAACACAACAACACAACAGACACACATGCCGCCAATTATAGATTGATTGATTGTTATAATTGTGTTATTGTGTCATGCATAAATAACATGCTCAGCTTTAAAACGGCCTACAACAAGACACCATTATCAACACAGAAAAAAAAGACCAGGAACCTTGACAACGTTGTTTCTACCTATTCCCCAGTAGTTTACACTGTCTGATGTATTTCACATTGGCAGTTGCTGCGGTGACTGGAGCCTTTGAGCTTATTGCTGCATTGCAGCTCTAATGAAATCAACTTAATCACTTCGCTCTGGACAAGTGGAAGTGTTCTATGCCTTCCTTTTTACATGCACAATACCTCTAAACATTACGTTACATGACCTTAGTATAATAAGTATAATATTCTATATGGCATTTTTTCGGAAAATTCGTTTATCACATAAACCTAATCACGGGATGGTACTTTATGTTTGTGATGTGTTATTATTATTTATTTTTTCATAAGGTTTTTGAATATATCATATGCTGGAATGAACAATGAGGTGACCAATTAAAAGCCACCTCGTAGCTAACTGTGGTTGCTAATGTTAGCTGCTTGGTAATTTACCTGATGCTGCCAAGATGGCTATAGGCTTCAGGCTGTTAGATATCTATTACACAAATCAGTCTTATGTGGCTGTATCCAATCAGGCTGCCACTCAAGCCTTCCTCCGGGGAGCGGGAGATCCCCGTTAGCCTATTAGGCAGCTGCTGGAGCCGGCCCCAGCTGCTGAGGCCAGAAGAATGGCAGAGTATTCATCAGCAACAACAGCTCAATGATACCAACACGCTTCACACTGCAGTGATGTTTGGGAGCAACCGGTGACCTCTGTTACCCCCATCCTTGTAGCTACACACCCAACAGTAGTTTGGGCTTCGTCTTCAGGGCATTGGATTATTTCATCTTAAAAATAAGACCTTAATCGGTATTCAAATATCTTAAATCAATCATTCTAAAGTCTTAAACATGCAGAGATATTTTAGGATTTATGAAGAGCCTAAAAAGTCTTTTTTCTGAAACCTCAAAATAATTGGTAGCATCTATTTTTCCTGAAATACATAATGAATACCTCTGGGTGTTTTTTAAGTGTAACATTTTTATTGTCATCTTAGTTGGGCATTTTGTATGAACTGAAACAGAGTTATTCATACCATATCACATTCAAGTAGCTGACGTGGGGTTTTCTTCTTCACAATGTATATTCCTTTGTAAAATTGGTCTTAAATTTAATTCGGAGTGGCTTTTAAACAAGTCTTAAAAAGTCTGACGTCTCTATCTAACTTGCCTTAAGCTGTAGCAACCCAGCTTCACTTTGCAATGATGTTACGGAGCAACCGGCGACCTCTGTTACCCCCTGCCTTGTAACTTCACACCCACCAGTAGTTTTGGCTTTGTGTTCCTTCTGTGCACACCAGTGACATCATTATCCAAGTCTTGTCGCAACATCTGGTGTCACTATTAGCAGATTTAGCGGGGACTTTGCAATCCGTCTTGAAGGGCCCGTGCATTTGAACCATGTTCTATAATAGGCTCGGCACAAAGACAGATAGGGTTACCACCATCACCATGACACCTTCTGAATGCCAGTTGGTTGACATCGCCGCCGCCAAGGCTTTTCTAGTGTGAAGCGTGGGCTGCCGTCAAGTTGTCAATGAAACACTGGTGCTCTCTGTCATATCTAAATAGCACCACTGTTCGTGTGTGTGTGTGTGTGTGTGTGTGTGTGTGTGTGTGGTTAGCTGGGTGGGAGATGGGCCTTCCCCGCTTTATGATGTGAAGTGCCATTAGCGGGTTAACTTCATTATAATTGTCCTTTTTTTCGGTTTGTCTGTAAGAACATAGTGGACACGTTGTTACTAATACAGCTGCTTCCATTGGCTTTGTGTGTGAAAACAGGGTGTGACGATGAGTGTAGGACTGTAGGATAGAAAAGGGGGGGGGGGGGGGCTTCATGAAAAGTAGCATTGTTTTGAGTCTGCATGGGACAGCGCTGTTTTCAATGATGCCCTTTGTATTGAGGAACTACAGTAAATATGTCGCTGTAAATCATATTTTCTTTAAGGGTTGGGGGGGGGGGAATTCCATTGCAACAGTTGGAGTAGATAGAGATTTATCATTAACTCTCCTATGAAGTTACTGACTCATCCCACTTGCTGTTATAATACGAAACATGTTTGGGAAGCAATCTCGCAATTTTTTCCAAAGAGCAAGTACTTTTGATCGCAGAAGAATTTTATGCGACCCCATCATCTGTTTGTGGAGTGAGCTAATAGCCAATGAGAGACCAGTTTACAGAGAGGTCATCCAGATCAAGCTATCTCCAGTTATGCTACGATTTTCTTTTTTAGTTTCCAGTTTTGTTCACCGATTGTGGGAGTTGATGACAATTTTTTAATTTTTTCGTCAGTTGTCATTAGGTTGTTCTGGGGTTTAATGATTATGTTGGTGATTATTGAGATCCTTACCTTGTCATTTAGCCAAATGTTCAGTTCCTCATCCTTGACCTGTTCTAATATCATCAGATTTATAATAGAATTTCTGACTGAGAGGGATTTGTGAATGTGTTTTGAAATAGCCAAACATTCGCCATATCTAGCTTCTCAAATAAGAGGTTGGTGTTTGCCCTGATGAAGATTCCATGAGATCAAAACTAATTGTGCCCTAATACCCTCTTCCTTTCAGTAATGCACACTCATTGCTGTACTAAACAGCCTAATTACATTACATTTTGATAAATTGATTTTAAAAACTGGCTCTTGCTCTGCGTATTGTCAGTCTAGAGCCCTGTAATGCGACGTGGCACAGTAGTACACAGGCTACTTTTAAGACAAGCTATTGTTTTTTTTCTCAAGCTAAGATGTGTGTTTTTTTTTTCTTACTCGGACCACACAATCTTGTAAATTTCCAAAAGGAAACGTGCAGGCAGATCAAAAACATTGCTGTGTTTTCGGTTCAACTAAATGTCAGATCGCTGACCACAATGCTTGCAGCTGCAGGGGTTTTGTCCATTGCAAATGAAAAGCCTCTCTTTACTCTCTCTTTACTGTGGGATCTGTAGTGTAGCCTTTGGTGGCACTTAGTGAAATGTAAAGAATAATGCACTTTTTTCTATCAGAGTACTGGAGTGAATGTAATACTGTTGCATTGTTGTGGGTAGATCCACAATGTTCTGTACGAGTGGCTCTTTTAAAGGTATAGTGCGTAATGTCTGTTGCCCCTTTGAGAAATTCCGAGTAATTACAACAAAACTGTCATCGCATCTACAAGGTCAAGCCTTGGGTGATCACGCATGGATATTTTACCTTCTGCTGTACGTCCAGATTGTTTCTAAGCTGTAGAATCGGCAACAGTATAACATTTATGTTACACCAGTTTGTAAACACTGCCATACTGAGAAATACAGAGAGAGTTTTTGTGGGGCTGATAGGCTTAATCAACTTTGTTTCAACTCGTTTGGCGATGGCTTGTATGTAACCGACATTCATTTCTATGAAAAAGTTACGCACTATAGTTTTAAGGGATTTCTATGATAGGAAAAGATAAATGGCCTTATTGATAGAGTCCATACACAGCACCGGGGCCAGTTTTGGGGAGTGGCTTTCTTCAACAGTGGTTTGTTTTTGAGGTAGGGTTGTGATTAATTGCGTAGCCTCCAGTCATCAAAACATGTCCTTGTCCAGGCACGAGACTTCTTTGTGTGAGCAGTAGTCCCCTTTCGGCCTAGTCTAAAAATACTCCACACGCCACCACACACTACCTCTGCCCAAAACTACACAACAGAGGGGGGAAGAGAAAAGAGGAGCTGCATGACTCTAGAGCTAGATGAGTAAACATGCAGGACTAGGCAGTGCATAATGCATTTCTCTACTAATGGTATCTCAGGCAACTGTTGGAGCCTTGAATGAGAGTTTAGTCCTCATCTGTAATCATGGTAACCCTTATTACAGCATTGTCTTTTCAATGAAAAAGTAAATGTCAGTTAGAATTTGCAAAAGCCAACTCCTGATATCCTAATGCAGGTGTTATACGATTTATAATCCCTTTTTATTTGTGTTAGTAGGATCCCTGTCCCTGCCTGTCGCACTATGTCTGCTTTCGAGAAATACCTTCAACAGTTCTTAATCCTGAATTCGAGGGTGTCTTTGTTCAGCTATCCATCAAATGAAACCTCTGCAATGTTGATAAAGGCCTCCTTTATGTTTTATCTGTAGCAATACTCTCTGAAATGTTATGGCTGCTCCCCTGTAGCCTTAGGTAGAGAGTTTTATTTTGACACCGTCCTCTTAATTCACTCTTCTTTATCGCAGACATCTGTTGTTGTTTTTCTCATGCTTCCCTTTCTGAATGAAGCCTTTATGACATTTTCAAAGCGAAACACACGTACACAGCGCTGTCTCATATCTGCAATGCACCCAACCTCTGTTGTCCAACTGGGCTGAAAAGGCTTGTTATTTTTTTGTTTGTTGGACATTTCGTTTAAATTGGTGCAGTGTGCTTTCCTTTTTGAGAGGTGGTGGTGACTGGTGACAGCTCGTTTGCCATTGTACAGCAGCCCAAGGTCCACTCTGCATGGATTAGCCACATTTTTTTTTTTGTAAATGTAGACTAGGGCTGTATAATATCATGAAAACTTGCAATATGCGATTAAATGGTTGAATATTGAATATATACATAGTCTGACATAGTCCACAGACGGTAGCGTATGTAGACATTGCAATCGAAAAATTAAATTAATTACTTCCATTCCAATAACATGGTTGTATTGTCTTTATTTTTCATTGATCACTTAAGCAAACCATCTTCATGCCCGCCATTTACAAAAAAAATTCTGGTAGGCTACATCTGATTGGCTAAATATATTGACTTGCGAAGTGTGAATTAATGTCACATGGAATAGGCCTCCATTTATTGTAGTTCAAGAAATCTTTGCGATACCTTCAATCTTAATATTGCGATAACAGTAAATTTTCTACACATTGTGCGTAAGTCATAGTTTGCTGCTGACCTCTTATGTCCAGGGTGAAGATACTTGATGCATTTGTCCATAAATCTGTTTTGCGCTCCCTGTTTACTTCCCACGCCTTTATAACATTTCAAACAATATCCCTACTGAAACACTTACTTTGAAGGAAGCATGGTAAGATATGGTTGCCTAATAGTTTTTTTCACCCTTGGTTTCAAAGACACAAAGAGTGGCAGCCTTCCCCCGAAGGTCAGGGTCAGCTAGTATCCCAGTGGGCGACAGGAAGCCAGAGGGACTGCCATCTCTAAAGGCCTAATGAGCCTCTAATTGATATCCAGCTGAAAACCCCACGGAGCGTTATTGCCAGTTCCAGGGAAACCATATTAGTTTCCCTCTCTTCATTTGGCCCAACGAGACGTGCGGGAGGCCCCTGAAGCATACATTTTTAACATGGTGTCACAGGAGTTAATGAGAGCTAACTACACAATGCCTGGTTAGGGAAATTGTCAGTAGTGTGTTCCGCTATGTGAGCACGGACAAACACACTCATTTATACCTACTCGTTATCGCTCTCTTTGTGTTCATTTTGACCTAAGACCACCAGTGAAACAGAGTAGAATATTAATTTGAACCATATTGTTTCGTTAAAGGTAATCTATAATGCAAAATGCACTTTTCCATGGTTTTGTAACATCAATATGGGTACCCGACTCCCCGGTGAGACTAGAGACTCCCAAAGTTTGAGAAAAACAACCCCTTTTTTATTTTTCTATGTTCAAAAACCCTAGTCAGAATGCTCTCTACTTATGATGTCATAAGTGGAGAAGCGACACCCCCTCATTACCAAACCTAATTAGCACTACCTCCCCCTGTGATAAGCGCAACCATAGATACCCCTGAATACAGATTCGAACCGGCAGTTATATTCAGGGCCAATAAGAGAAGACTGGGCTTTTTGGAAGGTGGGGCTTATAGAGTCAGGCTCTAAAACGGAGCGTTTCAGGCACAGACTGAAAGGAAGAGATTCAACAAAGGCACTGTGAGACATACATTTTTATTTGGACAATAAACCTTGAAAACTATAGAAGTATAAAAAGTAGAAACCCAAATAACAATTTTGAACCTGAAAATAAGCACAATATGTGACCTTTAATACACATACTTTTGGTTATTATTAGTTTATTTGCCTTTTCCGTTTGCATGTCTGGGATCGAGACATAAAGACCATGTTAGCTGCAGTATTAAGGACTGACTCGTATTCCCATCAACTCCTGCTCTTTTATTAGATGTAGCTGCTGTAATGAGATGGCATTTTAGCGAGGGGCTAATCTTTGCTAAACCAGCTCCCCAACCATATCCCATTCTCCACGCTTTGAAAGCTCCAACCCCTTCTGCCAGGACAGCTTTTTCAGACTGTATTTACCCAAAAAACGCTACATTCATCTTGATCAGTGGTTCTCAACCTTTTTTGAGCAAACGCCCCCCTAACCTTACTGAGATACTCTAGCGCCCCCTCCCCCCCCCCCCAAAAAAAAAACACAAACACACACACACACACACACACACACACACACACACACACACACACACACACACACACACACACACACACACACACACACACACACACACACACACACAAATGTACATATATTAGCCAAAGAGATACTGTATTAAATGCACATTCATCTGTTAAACTAGTTCAGACAAGGCAACTATTTAAGTACATTTCTTGGTGCATAAATATTATTTTTACTTTGGGAAGACAAATACAGTACAGTAAGAAAATCGTTTAGAAAATAATGAATGTGAATTATTCTAAGCGGCAGAGTTCTTGAACGGTAAGCCAGACTTAGCAATTAGTTTAGTTTAGTTAGTTTAGTTTTATTTGTGCAGATAAACAAGATTAAAATGGCAAGAAGATGCGCATAAACATACATAAATGCACGGGTGGGACAAAAGAAACCCCGAAGGGCTTATAAGGGATGCCCACCTGATATTAAAATACTATAAGGTAAAGAAAAAAGTTAAAGAAAAAAAGACAAACAGAAAAATAAAATTAAAGAGCAAAAACAACTACAAAGTCATGTTACAAAAATTAAAATACATTTAAGTACATATAGTAAAAAAGCAAAGTAAAGATGTAACTAACAAGCAAAAAGACAATATAACATACATTCAGTTTCACAAAGTATCGTAAGCTTTTAAAATGAGGTACATTTTAAGATGTTTTTTGAAAGTAACTAAAGATGAGTGTTTACGTAGAGTAACAGGAAAGCTGTTCCAAATGACTGGACCTCTATCCCTAATTGAAAACTGTCCAAGATTTGTTCTGTAAAATTGACGGTGAAGGAGATCTACAGATCTGGTCTGATGACTATGGATCTGTGACCTGGTTATAAAAAAACTGTTAAAAGAAGAAGGAAGTAAATTATTGAAAAACTGGAAAACAAAAGTGCCGATCTGAAGAGTATTCATATCATATATGCTTAACAACTTCAGACTTTGAATTAACGGAGCACTATGAGCGTCCCAACTGGAGTTGGTTACAGTTCTAACAAACTTTTTCTGTAACATAAAAATCGAATCAAGACTGGTTTTGTATGTGCTTGCCCATACTATATTTCCATAGGATATAAAGGGATAAATAAGGCAGTAATATAAATCCATACAAATTTTTCTTGACAGCACGGGTCTTACTCGTCGTATAACCCCAATGTTTCTCGCTAATTTATTGGACACCTGTGATATGTGTTTTTTCCAATTGAGCTTATTGTCAATAAATACCCCTAAGAACTTAACATGGGAAACATTTACGAGTGCATTGTTCGCCATAAAAATTGGCTGGATATGATCAGATAGAATAATATTTTTAGGCTTGAATATCATATAAGCACACTTCTCTACATTAAGGGATAATTTGTTGAATTTGAACCAGTTATACAACCGATCAAGTACGCTATTCATTCGATCTATCAACTTGTGTTCATCTTTATCGTTAATGAAAATATTTGTGTCATCGGCATACAAAATAAAAAGAGCTTCTTCAGATATTAAATGCAAATCATTTATGTAAATGAGGAATAAAAGAGGTCCAAGTATGGAGCCTTGAGGAACTCCACACTGTAGATGACTGTAAGTCGAGTTAGCTCCATTCCATACTACATACTGTTTCCTGTTGAACAGATAACTTTTAATAAAGCGATGTTGTAGGACGCCACCAACCCGCTTTCGCTTTGATTGACGTTCCGGGCGAACAGAGAGTTGATGGTGGGCCGTCTTGAATGTTGATCCCTCAGAGACTTTAAGTAGGATGGATCTTTAGCTGATTTTTCGGGATGTTTTTTCACTAAATGTTCCTATAGTCGCGAGGGTTTCATGGCCTCATTAGAGAACACCTGATCGCAGAGCAGGCACATTGGTAAAGTGGTGTTCATAGAGCTGTTAAGCGGAAGTGGCGGAATTACGGGGCATGGGACCTATCGGCTGAAAAAAAATGAATGGGAGTCTATGGAAAGTAATCTACTATTTTCTGGTCCCAGTCATTAAATGCCTTGGATTACATATATGTTTTGTATGGGTCTAAATGATCATTTTTCATGTGAAGAGTTTGACGGTATGTTGTATGATTATTCGTCTAACGGCTTTTGAAAAAATGTTACGAGAACAACTACAAGTCTTGTCGCCTCTGTGACGTCACCTCAACACATTCCCTCCACTTCTCGACTGACAGTGCTAATGCTAATGGCTGGCGTGGACAACGCCAACAATCTCCCCACTCGAGAAATTGAAACTCCACATGTCCACTTGTGTATTGATTTTCGCCACGCTGAAGACTTTTGTCTTGTCATTGAAAGAAGGCGGTAAAGTGCATTAAAGACACAGCCATGTTTCTGAGCTAAGCAGGTGCCAGTGGTGATGACGTATATCATAAGTGTCAAGAGCAACGAAGAGCTGTAGTCCACAAAAGCGCTCTGCACAAAACCTGACCGTATCCAGCTTCTACTCGCTAAATTGTTCCATTCTTTGCACGAAAAAATACCATCTAAATCCATACAAAACATATGTGTATTCGAAGGCATTTCATGACTGGGACCAGAAAATAATACATTTCTTTCCATTGACTACCGTTGTCATTTTTCGAGCCGATAGGTCCCATGCCCCGGAAGTAAGCAACTTCCGCTTAACAGCTCTATTGGTGACGGGATAAATCCATAACTAATGTAATTGGCATTGTACTACCGGCACTTTTTCTTGCTATCCGCCATGTTTGTTTATGTTATGTTATTAAAGTTGGATATGTTACAATGAATTGTGTACGTTTTCATTGGTTGTTGAACTGTTATCCCGCGAACTAGCGCTCATGACGTAGCTGTGCTTTGCTGCTGTCATAGGGCTGCTGTACAGGGCTTCAGTGAGCCTCTCGCGGTGCACAGCGTTTAGTATATCGTCCCTCTCCAACATATGAGGGTTGTATCTTTAACATGGTTCTGCTTGTGTGTTAGTTAACTCCATGCTTTGGCTGATTACTCTGTGTTTTCTCCACCTCAGAGACAATAGTTAGTTTAAGTTTGAATCTCGCTGCACTAGCATTAGCAATATCAGTAAACGTCATTATACTAGTCTGTGATTGGCTGATTCCTCTGCCGCTAAGGCTTTGATTGGCTGGTTGTTCTGACTCAAAGACCTCTGATTGGCTGTCTGCAGAGCCTTCTCTTTTCTAAGGCTGTGACAGTCAGCAGACCGCAGAACATTGGAGAGAATAGTTAAAAAGAGGTCGAGGGGTTAGAAACATGAAAAGTTAAAATAGGCTGTTTATTTCAGGTAACCTATTTTTGCAGTCAAAAGATTTATAAGATTTTTAAGAAAGTTTAAAATATATTTATTAAAAAAAAAAAAAAAAAAAAGCTCTCGTGTCCCAGCCTGGTCCCAGCGCCTCCCTAGGTTGTACGAACGTCCCCCAGGGGGCGGTACCGCCCCCGTAGAGAAACCCTGATCTTGATCAACGTTGAATAAGATCAAGCCTGTGTTCTAAAAGGCAGTGGCTGAAAAGCAACTGCAGCGTTTTAATGCTTTGTTGAGTGTAGACCGGCAGATAGCGTGTTTGTTAAGATGTTCTTTGTGTTGTTCAAGGTTGATCCCGGTTTGGTTAACGGCAAGAAACACATTCATTTTCATCATTCAAACCTGAACCTGCCACAGACACTTTCTGCTACCCAGATGCTCTATTTATGCTTTTCCAGATAAAAGCAAAGCACATTTAAGGTTGGTTTCTCAAAGTGTCAGTGGAGGTGGACTTGTAGGTGGTCGTGTCATTCAAAAGCGTATACTAGTTTTTCTTCGCCTCGGCAGGTCCAAAACCTTTGTGTTTTCGATGGTACAGAGTGCTTTTAAACCTATTTCTGCTGGCTCCCTAGGCTCGCGACATTGGCAGCGTGTTTTATTGAGCCAAGCTCTCGGTACAAGAGGCAGCATTTCTCATTTTGGGCTCGGGATGAAAGGGCACCTGTGCTTAAAGGACGCTGAGGCAGGAGTGTTGCACTGGTTTAAGGGTAACGGCTGGACTGCCAAATTGGAAATTACATTCTGGTCATTGAAGAGTAAAGGGAAATGCAGCTGAACACATCCATAGGGGAAAGGCTTAATGTCTATTGATGTTTATAGCCGTGCTAATAGACTAATGTGCTTGACAAACTGTAGGCAATGTCACCTCTGCAGGATTCTTTTCCAATATGCTGAATGTCAAGTGATAAGGGACACTGTACTCGGAGTGCAATATCTCCAATGTAACAGAGAAGAACCACTAACACAGTGTGATCCGAGCAAATCACCTCTCAAAATAGTGTCTGATAGAAGGTGAAGCAGGATGATTCACATAACAAGAATAGAAGTTTAGTCTATTACTGCAGTGGACGTTTTTGGGATTCCTTGCTTGTCCATTGCCTTCAAGATTTCAGATACAACAAAAACGAAGCACTGCTTGGCACAATGTCATGTCAGTTGTTGGAGGACATTGTAGGTTGTCTATTTACATCGTGTTTTCGAATGAAAATGGAAAGACGTGGTGGAGGCAATGTTGCGTGTTAGCTTTGGTCTTCATGCTACTTTCTTACATTTTGTGCTGTTGCAGTTTCACATGAACCCACAGGCTTGCATTGTGCAATAACAGAAGATAATATTTAATGGCTTGTAATATTGATGTGTGAGATGATCCAATATTGTGTTTATACAAATATGTAACAAAAATGTTTTCGTAAAGGAGTCCAAGGAATCTGATTATTTAAGATTCAAGAGGGATAAACAGTTTGATATTTGACCATACAGTTGAACAATAAAGTTTATTATCAGCAACAACAACACACTGACCCCACTCACAGCTGTACTAATGTCTCTGCCAAAGGGCGTTATCAGAAAACTTTCTCCCTTCCCTTCTCTGGTTGCTTTCTTGTTTTTCGGACTATTACATTACAAAATGGCCTCTTCACGAGGGAAATCTTTATAGCTTGTTTATTTCTAGAACTCATTGCATTTGGCTGCCTTTCGGATGACTTCAGACTGAGATATCATGGCAAAAAAACTGAGAGAAAGCCTTGATTTAACTCTCAAAAACACAATGAAATGAGTCACCTTGTTCTCTTCATATCCCGTCTTAATGTAACGTAAATTGATTGGTGATAACAATGGAAGGTGTCTGTTCTTTTTTGAACTCTGTGTAAGTAATTGCTCTTCAGTGCCCCTGCGTTCTAGTTTCCCAGACCTTTTTGGTAAAGAGAGAAAAATATGGCCAGGGGAGATGTGAGACACACTCTGTCCTGAGCGTGGAGTCTGGTCTAAACAGGCCAATTTATCTGAACAGCCATTTCTCAAAGTGGCAGAATGAGTGTGAAGACAGAGCAGGGGTTTCTTCATGATGTGAAAGCCTAGAACACTTTAGCTGGATCGGTTCCCAACACGGACGGCTAGACGTTACACAGAGGCATTTGTGTTACATGAAAGCTTAAACACTGGCGGCCTCTGAGAAGGAGATGAGAGGAAAAGCTTAAATGCCATATTTATCGGGGAAATGGGGACTTTGGGAGTGTTGGTAGCTTAATTTGTTTTTGATCTTATTTCTGGCCTTTTCAGTTAATAATACAGGAACCCAACGGAGAAGGAGAATTATGCATTCAGCCACATGATGGAGATTTGAATGGGACTTGAGATTTTAGTTTGTTTTTCTAATTTAAAGCCCTGTTTTTTTGCTTCAGAAATCCATATCTTTAGAAGCCAGATGAATGGCACTGGGAGGTGTTTTGGCCTACTTGCTTCTCTTCTAATCATCATCTGCTGAGGTGGGGGAGGGGAGGGGGGGACAGCTGTCCGACCTTCGTGACCCTTTTAGCTTAAAGTGACATGGGCAGTCGACCTTGGGAAATGTTCCGTGTCTCTCCGTGGCCATAGTTCTTTGACCCCCAAACCATTAGCTATCCTCTCTAGTAAAGACGTTGTCACTTGAACATATTTTGTTTTAGCCAGAAGAAAATCCAAGACTTCACTTGAAAAGATCACTTGAAACAAAGCCCTGGATTTCAATATAAAATCAATACCCCTATATAGTCTAACTGAGAAGGATGTATATAAGACCATCTTAACGCTTCTCATTGTGATTGCTGTAACTAACTTACTTAGACTGTATTTAGTTGATTCCGCTTAATTACTATTGTTGGCACCTCTGTGAAATTCCGATTAAGTCTTCTACAGTCTTTCCTGCAGAGAGCATTGTGCAAACTTTAATTAGAAAAATCCAGTTGCAATTTTGTCTGAAGAGACTACTTGTGTGCAGAAATGAGGTTCTTCTACCTTTTGAAAATATATGTCTTGGTTGTCCTTTGTGAGTATGAATAAATTGGCTTCATTGACCCTGGATGACATGGCAGGTTTGTTGCAAGGAGGCTTTAATTAATTTGTCCAATTAAACTGGGAGACATTTAGTTTTTGTTGTTGACATACAAACACTGGAACATTTCTCGCATAACTCAAAATTAAAACCAAATGTCATGTCTTCGTTTTCAAAACCCAGAACTAACTAACTCTCTATGGAGCAGCTTACCTGCCAATTGCGTTTGTGTAATTGCCTGATAACCGGAACATATGTTTACCTATGCAGCTCTACCATATCAATGTCTACAAATATTATTTCAAGGCCTTATTGTTTTATTGCACACTTCATAACAGGATGTGAAAGATAAATATCGAAGAATGTCTTCAAACATTGGACATCCTGATGTGCTTTGTGACCAAATGTGATCCCAAATTAGACGCACACTGTCTGAAATAATTTGATAGAGACTTTGTTTTGGAGGTAGCAAACAGACGCGCCCTCCACCCACTCTCATTTTTGTGTTTTACCACATGACTGCTGTCGTCCCACACAGACATTTCTATCCTTCCCGGTCTCTGAACCTTAACTCTCCACCTAATGACATAATGAAACATTTGGTCGGAGTGCATAGGGACTCTCTACATAACTCTGAAAGCAGCACTGTATATCACAATTACCCATTTGAAGAGGTGACTGACTGTCTGCCTGCTGTCCTATAGTCTGCCCATTTGACAACAAGCCCCTTGTAAAAAAAATACCCCAAACGTTGTTGTTTGCATTACCAACCAACCACTGTTTATTTGATCTGTTGGAAATCAACATCAACAGAGTGAACAGTGACAATCCACTGCATAGCTCACTGGCCAAAACCCACTGAGCTGGTTGTCAGCTTGCATCTGCTGCTGCTGCTTCTGCTGCGTGCCGTCAATACAAGACTTGTTTCAGTCCGTTGCTCGGCTTGAGGTAAAGTTTTTCTTCACTGTGATTTTTGCCTTGGTAGAAAATCTGCTGGGTGTCTGTCTCCGCTGGAGACTGAAGCATCGGGACTGTGGTGCAGCGGCCCAGCGAAATGTAGCGCCTCGCTGACTTCAAAAGACCGGGATTTGGAGAACTGACTGCTGTCTACTCATGGTGAGTCATCTCTCAAGTTTCATAGCAGTAAAAAAAAAACTCTTTACAAGTATTGCTGCATTACACCAAGGTCATTGAGTTCAGAACTGTATAGATGCATTGTTGTTAAGCCTGTTTTGCAAGTAGAAAAAGGACAAGTGTGTATGTGTGAATTATTCAACATTTAGACATGAATTGAAAGCTTTTTGAAGCAGACAAATGTATTGTTAGGACTTATTTGTAGGGTGATTCTGATAGATGCTTGGGTGAACTTGCAGGGTTGGCATGTTTGACCATGTTTATTGCTTGAACGTCTTCATTTCAAAAAGTAGCCCATCATCTTTTTATAACATATCTTTCAAGCAATTGTTTAACTATTAAGATCACCGTAAAACACATACTCTGTAGTTGCATTATCATACAATTCCATCATAGCATTTTATCTTACATTTTAGAAAAAAACATCAGTGGGACTTGAACTTGTTGAAGCAAGTTCTTCACGGGAAAGCTTGCATGACCTTTCTGACTATCGTCTTATTTTTCTATATAAATTCAAGTTTGTTTTGTTGTTTATTCAAGATATTTAAGAACCGTTTTTGTTTGCTTATCAGCAGAACTGCCATATTTAAGAAGAGGCAACCTGGTCAACCAATGTTCTGACAACCCACACACTATAGTCAACGTTTTGGAATTGACCTTTTAGAAATACCTTATCATGCATATTTTCAGGAGAGGAAAGTTGGTCCTGTAATAACTGGACTGTTTATACAGGGAACACTCCATAAAAGAGAATCAGATTAATGTTGTCTGCTTCTATTTTCATTGAATGAATTCTATTTTTTACAATACGCACTGCAGACTTGGGTGCTCTCATCTCTTCAAGGTGCTGTCTGTCAGTAAAAGTCTTATTTTTAAGAAGTGTCCCGGGTACTGATCGACGTGTCGGCTTTGGGGCCATATGTAATTACTCTGTGACTGGCCAGCCATGAAATTGTTGTTTGGCTCTGAAATAGATCCAAAGTCTTTTCATAAGAAGAAGTTTATTTTAGATAAATGCTCTCTGGTTCAGCCCTAATCAGAATGAATATTATGGCTGCAGCACCAGGAGTTTGAAATGGTGAATGGTTTGGGCCAATAAATAAGAAAATGAGTTCACAAAGGCGTCTGCCTGTGACCTCTGCAGTCTTGTTACCAGGGTTTAAGGCGAGACACTGCAGGGGAAAATATTGTTGTTTCAAACACTGGTACATTTTGAGATTTTTGTCTACTTTGGTGTTTATTTGACTTAACCTTGTCTGTTTGCCTGTATATTTCTCCTATACAACCATTTTCAATGGCCATTATCTGAATATTATTTCTGAACCAAATATCTTAAACTAAATCAACTAAATCCACAATTATTCCTAGCACTATTCTGAAGTATTTGTTCATGTTGTTAATTGTCTGATTTATGGTACATTATCTTCCTAAAAACATCCAGAAAGTGCACTGTAATCAACTGGAAAAGTTCCATGATGATATCTATAAGCTAAAATCTTTACCCTATTCCGTCAGTCTGCCCCAGGGCAGCTGTGGCTACTCTCGTAGTTTACCACCACCGGTATGACTGTGTGTGAACGAATTGAACCTGGAACCCTGTAAAGCGCTTTGAATCACAGAGAAATAAAGCGCTGTATAAATCCAATCAATTATTATTCACCTGCCTTCTCTCGCCTTAATACTGTGTCATCCTTGCACATTATATCTGTCGTCTGCTTGGTGTGTGTCTGAAGACGAACAACTTCTGTCAGCTGTTAAAGTGTGTGTGTGTGTATGTGTGTGTGTGTGTTTGGCACTTGCACGCTTGCTGCAGAGAGGTATGCGGAGTGACAGTAGCTGGCTCACATGTATGCAGCTGTGGTCTGTAGTGCGATGCGGTGCCGGCAAATGGACTGGAAGAGTGAGTCCCATTAAGCCTTGGGCTCGCCTCTGAGATAGGGCCTAACGGCTCAGAGCGCCCTGGCAGTGAGAAGTGCTGACACAAATTTTGTGTCTGACTGAAATGCCTTCTGACCGCATGACACTGGCTCTTTTCTTCCTCTGAGATTCCACCGCCGTAAAAAAAAAAAAAAAGAGCCAGGGCCATACACACAAAAGAGACACAGTCTGCGAGTGCTGCTTAGGAGGTGGCATAAATTATAATCCCACCATAAACTGGCACAAAGGGTCTGCTGCATTACTCACATTTTAGTGGGGTGTGGAAGGAATTTCTTTTGTTTGAGCTGAGTTAATTGGGTTTACATGGCGTAAAAACCTTTTTCATTTTTTTTTCGTCTTCGGCGTATTACACATCCTTGGGAACAAAATCATTTCTACAAGCCTTTCTGTCGAGCTTTCTCTCTGTTTAACAGCTTCACACACACAGTATTTTCTTCAACTATGCAGAAACGCTGTAATTTTCAAGGGTCCTGTATTACCAGGCCGCCTTGTCCCTTTCGGCATGTCGCGTGTGTCAGTTTGTGATTGACGAGGCTTGGCTCCTGTGTTGGTCACTGGTGCAGAAATGCAGAAACATGACAGGTGTCTCTAGGCCTATGAAGTACTGGTTTCTAGTCCTTCAATTGTACTTGTCATCAGATGTGAGTTGTGGTTCGTGTTAACCTCTGGAGACCTTTGGTCGTGGAGTTGGTTTGCAGTATGGTGGGAGAAGAAGTAATAGTCACTGATTTATACATGCCCCAGGTTCCATTTCCCCAGTAAAGCAACTGCCTTTATGGGCCCTCTTACGAAAGTATTAGTCATTGCTTTGACCAATCGGATGCTTCAGGCACCAAAGAACTGCGGAGTGCTAGCGGGGCTATGATGATGATGATGATGATGATGATGAGAGTGATCAGGCTTGTCAAGTCGTTGAAGGGGATCTGAAGAAGATGGTCGCTCCCCAGTGGGGCGTGTGGGTGGTTAGCTACAGCCCACAGCAACCGAAGGGGAAGCTGTGTCAAATCCGACACGCCGAAAAAACCCACAGACGCTGACTCTGACAGCCGGTTGTGACGAAAACCAATTTACAAGCGAGATAAATTCCGTTTGAAATGTGAGGGGGGGGGGGATGAGCTGTCCTCACTCTTTGGCTTGATCCTTGTTGCTTTGGTTTTATAAGTCATCCGTGTATTGTGGTTGGTAGGCTGGTTTTCTCGTCGAGGGTTCTTCTGTCACAAATCTTGAGCAGATGAAAGAAGAGTTTATTTTTCCCAAGTAGCTGGAATGTACAACAAGGAACATGATACGGGTAGGATGCACATTGTGACGTTGTCTTGAACATTATCCAGAAGCTACAGACTTGGATCGCTAGATGATCCAAAGATAGGTGGATGAGAAGACTGAGGAATGCTTGAGAACTTTTACCACCCCATCTGATAGTCAGGAGAGCAGGAGCAGCACGTGAATGGCAAGAATCTCTATGTATTGTCTAATTCAAAACAGTCAGATAAAACTTGGCTGGGTAAACATGTGACACATGGGCAAAACTCTCACCCACAGAGACCCGGGCTGAGTTCCTGGTGGGGCCACCTCTGGCTTAGTCACGCATTCCAGTTCAAACTGTCAGTCTTTTAATGCGAAGTCAGTGAGGGTTGGTGGCTCCAGGCTGAAAACAGAGGAGGGGGATTAAAAGTAAATAACAGCTTCCAGGATAACCTCAACCTTCATTTGAGGTACATTGCTAGTAAGCGATAAAATAAGTGGTTAGTAAAAGCATCATGTTATCTGGAGGAGAAACCTAGCCTGGCAAGAACGGCCTGATCTTGCGCAAGCTTTACATTTGTTTCTCTCCCGCAAATCAGTCTGGCCTTTCTCCAATTTCCGTAGAGAGGAGCCTGACAAAAAAATTCCTGGGCCAATCAGGACCCACGTTCTGAACTAATGTTCGTCCCTTTTAGTGAAAAGCCTCCCATTGTTCTGTGTAGTCGTCAGTCCTGTCTTGTGAGTCCACCAATATCTCACGAGCTAATTTGTTGATTCCATGTTGACGACAACAAGAACCCTGGACCGGGCCAGGCTTCTCCCCACGGAGATTGGAGAAAGGCCAGACTTTTGCAGGAGAGAAATGATTACAAAGCTCGCACAAGATCAGGATGGTCTTGCCAGGCTAGGGTAAACTCACACATGAACTGGTCCTTTTGACTCACTTATGTTCTTTGTCATATCTCGCGCAGCTGGTTTAGAGAGAAATGCTCTACAGTGTCTTCGGGCTTATTTGCTTGTAGCTACGGTCTAGTCTAATTGTCATGCAGCTCATTAAAACATTTCAGGCTGGTGGCTTTGAAGCCGGACATATTGGTTATCTCTGGCCTCGAGATGGGAGGCAGCTGCAGTGGATTTGAGCAGAGAATTGGGCATTCAGGGGGAAATGTTGAACATTGTACATCAAAGGCCGTCTGTAAGAGTTATGCATACTAGTGTACAAGTCTAAATGACAAAAGCTGCAATGGGCTCTTGTGTTAATGGCTGAATAGCTTTGCCATTGCTGCGTCTCCACAATGGCAGAGAATATTTGCAAAAGTAATTTTTCGCAAAAACCCAGGCTAGTACAACCAAAAGCCTTCAATTTACCAAGAGACGTCCAATGTCCATCTTAAAGCCATGCCGTTAAATATAATAATAATGCCTGGCTTCCAGTGATTTCTGTAATGGCTTCCTAGAGTCCACAGTGTACTAGTAGCCGGCCACCAACGCAGGAAATGAAGGCCACAGAGATCGGTCTGTACTAATGTACGGTTTGAGTAATAACACTGTCTGAATAATAGCATGAAAATCAAATCTGCATTGTAGTCTAGACTGAGCTGTACCACAATTTCCTCCATATTTTCCCCCTTTACTGTTTCACTTCATGCATCATAATTGTGCGGATAGAAAATGTGGTCCAGTAAAGCTGTTGTGAATTCATTTTCTTTCTGACAGAGTTGGGACTTTGTTCCCACCAATCATTCTTGGTCTATAAATCATAATCTTTTCAATAGCTGGCCACCTCAGTCTGTGCTTTTCAATTTTCCGCAATGTGCTTGGATGTAATGCAACAGAACCCGAAAAACTTCTGTGTGTCTGTCTTGTAAATAGACTTGCTAAGGTGTGCAGTGGGACCCAAGACTGTAGAAAATACTTCAAAGGCACCAGCGGCGGCAGTAGATAGCGAACATATTAAGATATTTCATGTTGAGCCTCAATCTGCCAAGTCAATCAATGCTGTCTTCATCTCCATCACATTATATTTAGCATAATTACTCTGTGCATTGGATTGTAAATGCGCCGCAGACGCTGAAGTAAACAGAGACATGGAGCTATCATCTGGGCTTTTGAGGGAATTCTTTAAAGTGGTGCTCCTTTGGGACCGTGTATGCACAGGTTTGTTCAAAATCAACTCCTCCCCTCTCATCTCTGCCAGCAGTCATTGACAGCTGGGCCCATCTAACAGCTGCTTCCCCTCCTCCACAATCTAATACATTAAACAACAAAAGAGTTGCCCGCAAGTGTGCTGTGTAGGAGAGCAAATTATTTTGTCAGGTCACAGTGCATATACGTGGGTGGTCCGTGATAGTCAGGTTTAGAACAGGATTTTCTTGATTAATCAATTATTCGTTTTTTTCTTCTGTAGAATTTTGAAAAAAAAATACAAAATTACAATTGAATGTGACATATTCAAATAGCTTGTTTTGTCCAACCAATGTTCAACACACAAAGCTATTCAGCAAAATCCTTACCACTAAGAAGCTGACACTAGATGACATTTTTTCTTGATTCTTCATTTAAAATGATTTGAACAAAGAGAACAAATATTAGATCGCCAACGAAACGGATGACGATAATGATAATATGGACTGATTTGGTTTTGGGGTTCCAAAAATGTTGTCCAGACATAAGAGAATATGCGATATTCACCCGATCAAAGCTTAACACCTCACATGACTTCTGAAGCCACACACGCACACACACACACACACACACACACACACACACACACACACACACACACACACACACACACACACACACACACACACACACACACACACACACACACACACACACACAGAGCAGTCATGCATGTGGTGGCAGGTACCAATTATTTTCTGGACCTGGCAGGGGTCCTTTACGAAGGCGTTTCCTCCCGGACCGCCTGCCTCTATGAAGTTCAGTAATGAAACCAAGCCACTGGCCGACAACCTTAAGTTGACTTATGTCACGTTTTAATTGGTTTGTGCATAATAACACGGCCACGTTATACTCTGATCTTAGAAGTGGAGTCAGTAATCCAGAACGCTTATTGTCAATATCAGTGAATATCTGCTCACTGTCCGCTACCTGTTTGTGTAATGTGTGTGCTGAAAAAAAGTCCAGTGTTTATACACAGCCCAGGCTCCATAAAAGGGTATACTATGTATGCAAAGGGAATCAGACTGAGCCCTGCAACACTACTCTAACCAATCAGCTAAAGGCAGCATTCTTGACATTATTAACAACAATGCTATTGGACATGTTATATTGGCCAGAAGACGGGAGGGCTGTATTTGTTTTAGTGATCAGTTCAAACATAATCAAGCTTTCTCTGGCTTACTCCTCCTTTAAGTAGAACAGTTTCAAAGACATTATAGGTCATTTGTGGAATGGATGATAAAACATAAAGTTTGTCTTTTTCAACATCAATGTGCCCTTGGGATATGCAGTTTTAGTATCACCGCAGACAAAACAGATGGTGACTGTAATTTTATATCACCAACATTTGACCTACAGCATAAACTCCTCCACAGGCTACCGCATGGCTTAAAATCAGCAGCACTTCTTGACTGCAAATAATAAAAAATGCATGCTTTTGTTTTATTCGTTTGGTCCAACTACTGCAGTGGTCTTTGATTATTTATCTTTTCTAATTCCATCCTGTCTCCACATACCCTTCCCCGCGGTTTCACTGTTTGTTTTGTACTATTTACAATCAGCGTAGATAGTGTGTTTGTATGGCTGACACATCCTATCTCAAGAGGGTAATAGCACCTAGCCTTTTCTCTTTTGCTGATGTTAGCAAAGCCTGGCTCAGCCTGCTAATGTGGATGGCATTAGGCCTGAAGGAAAGGCGCACTCATCTGTCGGCCGCTGACCTTCAGCAAAGGTGAAGGTCTGAGGTAATTTCCCATGTTTGAATATCCATAATATCTCTGATCCCTCTCTGCTGCATGACAGGTTATTAGACTGAACAAGGCAACAAGAAAACTAGCTGCTATTTGCCACCTAAAGGTGAAGTCAGATATTCTGGTGAACGCTTGTTGTCAAAATCACTTTTTGTCAAAATCAGTGAATATCTCCTCACAATCTGCTACTAGTCAGAACTGTGTGTGCGCTATAACAAATTTGGTGTTAATACACAGCCTAGGCTCTGTAAACTTGTATGGAAACAAAAGGTATGGACACAAAGGTGCCCACCGTAGCTAGCGACACGCCCGTTTACAGAGCCTAGTCTGTGTATTTACACTGGATTTGTTTTTTTTTAAGAGCACAGTATAGACAGGAAGCGGTTCCTGAGGAGATATTCAATGATTTTGACAAAGTGATTTTGACAACAAGCGTTCTCGAGAATCACTGACTCCACCTTTAATCATCTCCTTTCTGATTGGCAGGTTTTTCATCTTGTGTTTGAGGATGAATACACACACACACACACACACACACACGCACACACGGACACGACTGCAGATTGCTGACATTATCATCCGTGAGAGGAGATGGAGTGCTCCTGTTTAACAATACGTGGCCCTTGTTTGAGTGAAATTAATAAGGACTAGACAGAATGAAGATGCCCTTTCTTGTATGGAGGATATCTCATTAATTTTCTCAACACAACCTCATCAACCCAACACTATAGTCTGCAGTGCTCACAATAACACAAGGAAAAATAATTGCGACGTGACATGAAAACAATCACAGTCATTTAATGAAACGACTTACGATAAGTATCTTTTCAATTAAAAGCCACTAGAACACACTGCTGCTGAAGTGAAAATGGAATGAATGATTGCCTACATTTGTGTGAGAGACTTGAAATCCTCTTTTGGACTCCCACAATGTTTCTTTCTAAATGTCCTATATATACCAAGCTAGTGAGTGTGGGAATAAACTGCTGCTCCATCACTTTGCGCCAGAGCCCCGTGATTGACACATGGTGCGATGGTGGCTGAGGATCTAAGAGACATTTATTGGTGGTCATCAAATTGCCGACAGAGAGGTTAGCCGACGAGCTAACGAGCTAATTGGGTCTCGGTTGCCAGTGGTCTTGTCTGCGCTTTCAATCAAACGTCTGTCCGGGCTGACAGTGATCTGGTGCAGGGGCTGAACTAGGAAGCGCCAAGTAATTTAAGATGTTCTATGTCTGCCCACGCTCCCTTTCTATCCTTGTTTATACCGTCTTCTCCTAACCGGATTCATAGTCACATAACACTTAAGGTATCTCTGACCTTGTGAGGCACACTCATTTGTTATTATCCTTGTGGTATTTTATTGTGGGCCCTGCAATTTAAAGGTGGAGTCAGTGATTCTGGAAAATGCTTGTTTTCAATGTTTCTGTTGTCAAAATCAATGAATATCTCCTCACAATCAAGTATCTGCCTATACTGTGTGAGCTGAGAAAAAAAATCCAGTGTTAATAAACAGCCTAGGCTCTGTAAACGGGCATGTTGCTAGCTACTGTGGGTCTGATTTGTTTACATATCCTTTTTTAACATACCAGTTTACAGAGCATAGGCTGTGTATTAACACAGGTTTTTATTTTTACGTACAGGTAGCGGATCGTGAAGAGATATTAACTGATTGTAATAAAAAGTGATTTTTTCAACAAGCCTTCTACAGAATCACTGACTCCACCTTTAATAGAGAGTCTTTATATAAAAATACATGCGTAAAGTGTGTCAGTAAAAGTTTATTTAAGACACCCATTCCTTTATTGACAAAGCTGGATTTGGTTGTGGACCTGATACAAAGCCAGACCGATTACATGAAAAACAAACAGAACATTCTTGGAACCAGCCAGCACCTATTATTTTCACTGTGATATTAAGTCATTTGCAGCCTGAAGGCATCCACAGCTCCCGTAGAAACTGTCTTGTGGATAAAAATTAAATGAAATTAGAGCGGTGCTATTAATTCACAGTGGACAAACGGCGTTCTGCACAGTAAACGTGAACATGACAGCGGTGTACATGGTAATACAGGACTACTGGAGTAATGCATAATTCATCTGGAAACAGATTAATCCCCTATCTCAGTCAGTGTGCCTCTGCCTCAGCGAAAACCGGCGTTTATATCCATGCCTGTGTAATTCACGGACTTATTTCCCCAGACACGAGCAAAAAACCGAGGCAGTTGTCAACAGCGCATTTGACAATTGGACCTGTTATTCAGTGTTATTTATGAGCCGGGCCAGGCCTTGTTTCTATGGGTAAAAAAAACTCCTTCGGTCAGCACCAAATGTCATTATGGGGCTCTTTGACTTACTTACGCCTCTCTCTCTGTTTCTTCTCCCCACCTGTTTGGATGGAGGGTAAATACATTATCGATCTGTTCTGTTCTCGTCCTGTGGTTTTTGAAACCGTACCCACCCTCTGAAAGGTCTGATGACTCTCTCTCTGCCCCATACCCACGGGAGATGCTTGGGCCTGGGCACAATGAACCCTTTTTGTTTTTTGTCTTTTATTGACGTCACTGGCACTTATCTGCAGTAGAAAGCAACAACACGTTCCCTCTTTTGAAAAGAAAATCATGATGTTTATTTCACCTTTACTTGAATGACAGACTATTTCTGTTCCTGATGTCGTACACATATCAGTCAGCCGAGAGAATGTAATACCTAGATAAAGAGCTAAGATGTAAAGATGAATGCGTCAGCCCAGGAAGTCTAGAATCCGTTCTCAGAACTGCAATTACCATTCACCTTTCTAACAACCATAATGTCTTTGTAGTTATCTTTGTAAATTAAGGGCCTTTTCGGGTCCCTTACCCCTTGATTTACCTTAACTATACTTTAGTTTTCCAAATGCAGGTGATGTAGAAAGCAATTATTTAAAGAAAGTTGGCATTTGACTAAAAAAACAACAACATTGGAATTAAATTATTCAGAGGTTCTACCGAATCTTGCAATATTGACATTCTGTTGAGTATACCAGAGTTGAAATAAATCTGTGATCTTTTCTCCAACGTGTGCCCTAGTGAGCTGCAACATTTACCAGAGAATCTGCTTGTCTTTTTCTCATGGCTTACCTCACTAACCACTTTCGACTGTGACCTTTCTGGGCAATTGTTGTCGAAAACCCACTGCAAAACTGCAAGCATTCAGCTGGCACTGATTGGGCGGTTGCATTTGCTGCAGTGCAACAAAACGAAGAAAAAAGAAAAAATATGACACTGTTCTGTTTTCTAGCCGCAAGCAGCAATGCAAGTCAAAAGCAGCTGAGCTTTGCAATTACGGTTGACGCTTTTGACTCGCCAGCATTTAACTGCAAACACAAAGGTACAAAGGTCTCATACAGCATCAGTGTCTGTACCATGTTAACCTTAGCTTTGACTGCATTTTAAGACTTTCATAACTCTGCTTATTTATGAGGGAAACCAACCCAGGAGTAGGTACCCCCGTGGCTTGACTCTACTTAGAAGCCAATGCTGCTATTGCTAAGCCTATCAACAAACTCAGCTGCACTTGATACACACTAGCCCCAGGCAGTCCAACTCTCAATCTAGCTCTGCTGCTCTGAGATACAAAGTTGCTACAATCCCCCTTCAACAGGCCTCTGGCGTAGTGTTGTATGGTCAAGCATTTTAAGGAAATGAATTTAAACGGGATACCCACCACCACATCAGCATGAAATGAGAGCTAGTGGGGAGCTTGTGGTAGTTGGTTGTTTAGTGCTTTTCCCTTGAAGTGGCCAAATCAACCCATTTGGGGAATCCTCAGAGGGATACTTATGTCAGGCAGAAAGACAGAACTGACAGCACAGAGGGAGGGAGTAGCAGTGAAACTAGCTCTTGGCTGGCATTAGATCCATGTGACAGCTATGAAAAGAAGTTATCACAGCCTTTCTATGCTTTGATTAATTGGGACTTGAAGAAAATGCACCAAATTCCGCTCTACTGCATTTTAAATTCATCGGTAAGTTCTAGGGGGTGTCACAATTCTGCAAATCCTCGATTCGTTAGATTTTTATAGATTGTGACATCGTTTCGATCGATTTCTTGCAACTGAGATCATGACACTATGCAACTTGATTTAACTTAATTTAAAAATAGGCAACATTTGATCACACAGTATAGTAGGAAAAAAACACTTACATTTTAAGCCCTAGAATAACCCTGACCAACCTGTTACAGTCACTTCTGCACTGACGAGGATACAACACTACCCACTGGTGAACATTATGACTCAAGAGGAAATGTATTCGTTCCTGTGAATTTTGAGTTGGCGGTTCAATCCTCACCTCTTGCCACTTGTCAAAGGGTCCCAGAGTAAGACACTGGACTACAAATTACTCCGATGATTGGCCAGCACACTGTGTGTTAGTGTCCTGCCTTTGGAGAATGAGTATGAATGACAGTCAGAGGCTTAACGGATTAAAGCCCTATATAAATGCAGTCCATTTATTATTTACAATTATTTATGTCTTCCTATAAAAACAATTCAGAGATAAAGCCATCACAAATCATATCCAGGGTCTCTGCAGTAGAGGATTTGGCACCTGCACTGCCACCTGTGTGATCCGTAGATCATATTAAGAGTCACATTAATCTTAATTGCACCGTGATTAAGTGTTGTTCAGGAACTCAGGAGTGAATACTTATTTTTATAGACATTGTATTTCAATTCTAGATTCCATTTTGGATGGGACTTTATCATAGAGATCATCATTTATTTATTAAGCCTTTTAAGTCTGTCGTCTGACACAGTGCCATTTCTACAAATCAAATTTGAGACTGCATCTTTCAAATTCCACTCTGGGTTCTTAAGATGAACTTAATACAGTAGAAGGGGGACCAGGAGATTCTACCACTGCAGGACCTCAACTGATTTAATTCTGACAATTTAATAATTTCATTGCCCTGACCAGACCCAATTTTGAAATGCCTCCATCCCCAATGCAAATGTGCACTCCTGCCGACGTTGATTACCTGCCGTTAGTGGCCTAATGCCGAACGACCTTCCCTTTCCCGTGTCATGACTCTATTTGCCCCTTTAAGCCGCCTGTCAAACATCCCAACGTTCATCTTCCCTGAAAGCTCCCGGTCTATTTGTTTGGACAGGATCAGGGCGCTAGACGAATACAAATGGGAACCGCACCGCTGAGAGGATTTATGCAAAACCAAACGATCTGTGTATATTTTACGGACGGGATGATAGGCATTCAAGTGTCATATGTCGTCAACAAAGGTTGAATTCTATTATTTAGATTAGGTTTTAGATTGATCGTTTCATTAATATAACTCCTGGCATCTCTCTTCTGAGTGTGTGTGTCAGTGTAGAGCGAATGCAGCAGCGCTTCCAAATGGCCAGCAGGTGTAGCAGTGAGGTCGGTCTGTGAATGAAGAGGCAGGAGGATGAAGAAGGGGAGTGGAAGGGGAGTCGGTAGGATTAACTCTAACTGTCTCATTCAACCATCGTTCTCTCTCTGGGCACAGTGTTCAACACAGTGTTTCAGCTTTCAACATGGGCGTCGTAGTGGGAGGAAAAGTAGAACTGACTACCGAGGGCCTAAATAATCAGTGGGGACCCCTTCAAAAAGCTTGAAATGATTAATTTTAATTTTTATTTTCTCATAAATATAGGGGAGAACGGGGGAATCTGAGGCATCGGGTAATGTGAGCCACCCCCTGTATCTAGGCAACGGAAAACATTTTTGGTCATGTGAGATATATGTTTTCAAGCCCCTCTCATTTCCCCATGGCCCTGAAAGAGAGGACCTCATGGTGCTGTGGTAAGCATGTTTCTTTCACCAAAATAGGTATTTTGCATGTAAAAGTAAATTTTCTTGCTGTCAACTTAATCAACTGTTGTGCCAAAGCAAATGTATTCTCGTAGAAAAACTTCTATCATACGTGTTGATGAACTACCAACATATAAAAACCATGTGATTATATTAGCTAAAGATTAGCCTGAAATGCTAAGAGAGGTAGTTGTTTTCTCAAATTGTGGTGGGGGGAAAGTGAGCCAAATGCTGTATACACTGTCTCACTTTCCCCCACCATGAGGCACACATTAAGTTTAGTCTTAAACATATTTTAATGTAATATTACTTAACATGTTTTATTTTAATGTCATAAACATTGTAGAAAAGCCATCATGCCAAGGAAATACACCAGGATGACCTGGGGCAACCACACGGAAAGAGCCAGTTAATCCAGTTGGGTCTTCTCCTGTGTTCTGAGTCCCAGGCTGTTCTCGCTGGTTCTGATTTTCCTATGCTTTGACCCCCAGACACTAGCTGGCTCTAAGGGTCCTGTGTTCTGACCCCCAGACTGTGTTCTAATCTAACTGGTTCTATCTTTCATTTGAATCTCATTAACACCTTTTGAATTATAATATGTTGTATTTGATTTTGTTCAGAGTTACTTTCAAGTGTTTAGAAAATTTGCTTTGCTTAATAGACCAAACCCCATCATTTTTTTACTAGTCCGACATTAGTTCTGGAATGTGTGGCTAGCTTTCAGGATTCTAACTGTTACGATATGTGTTGTTATGGTAGTTTCAGAGTGGAAAAAGTAAGTGGATCAGTTTACCCCCTTGATTTTTCTGGTCTGTCTCAGTTTACCCCACAGCTGGGGTTAACTGAGCCACATGACAACTTTTTTTAAAACAATCATATTTTCACTGCCCTTTGTCTTGAAATAATTCTGCTAATGCCCATTTCTAGGAAACATCCTGAATTAATGGGAAATGTGTAAATTTGAGTGATAAATCATTTTAGCTCGCTTAGAGGGGAGCAAATGATTATTATTATAAGCAAATGATTATTATCGAAAGCTCTGCGTCCACTCTCACCCTTTCCAAAATGGTTTTGTCCAGTGGTCTCTTGGTGGAGCCGAGTGATACAGGAGGCTACATTGCACAGTCAAAAGGAGGAAAATCATCAAACATATGGCGCATATTGAACTGATGTAACAATAGTTAGGTTATTGTATTCAGTCCTTAGTGACTCCCTAATAAACACTGCATACTCATGTGAGTAACAGTTGTTTGTAACTCAAAATTCGAAAAATTGCCTGACTGATGGGGAGAAAATTCTCTCTCTCTCTCTCTCTCTCTCTCTCTCTCTCTCTCTCTCTCTCTCCCTCCCTCCCTCCCTCCCTCCCTCTGTTGCATGCAGAGGTCTACTCTACACAACACACTCACTGCTGCTCATACTCAGTCTTGTGTTATTGTCCACAGCAACAACCAAACAAGAGCGAGGCGCATTCACAACATATTAAAATCAGAACTCGGCCTACAATGTCATTTAGATGTCTCCAAGGGGCGGGGGGGGGGGTGTAAAACTGTTTTTTTCATTAATCACTGACAAAATGCCTACTTCCGCGCTGTCTGCCATTGTCCAGATTACGAAGCCGACACGCAAATTAACTTTTTTGTAAAATTAGGTGATTTATTTGCCTTCCCCTGGGTCCGACGAGGTGAATTTCCTACACCTGTCTACATGGCCCACAGCATTTCATCCAATTATTTGGTCTCGCCCAGACGTCCGCTAAAACAAACAATGCAAAATAAAAAAGCAATGAATTATGTCGCAATTCATTTGGCTCTCTTTGATTATGATAAAGGTTGACATGCTATTTCAGTTGCTTCCTTTGAATAGATTTGAACGAGAGGAGAGGGCGAGAGAGGTTTAAACTGGGCATAGGTTTGGTAATGGAAATGTGTGCTAGTTGGCCTGTTTCGGAGGGCTTCTATTCCCCCCACAGGGAGATGATAACCAAACAACCAAAGCTCATAGTAATCCACTTTGCTATTGCTATATGTGAGCTGTTGTGGTGTGTACTTCTGGAGAATGCATGTTGTCAAAATCACTTATTAATCCATGTATATTTCCTCAGAATCCTCCATACTGTGTGTGCAGCGTGTGCTGAAATATATCGTTTAATACGCAGCCTAGGTTCTGTCAACGGGTATCCAAACAAAGGGGGCCACCATAGCTAGCAACATGTCACTTTACAGAGCCTAGGCTGTGTATTAAGAATTAATTTTTTTTCAACATACAGAGGAGGTATTCACTGATTTTGACAATCGGTGATTTTGTCAAAAAGCATTCTCCTGAATTGCTGACTCTACCTTTAAGCCCAACCTTCCTTAAGCTGTATAGAGTTTAATAAGTCAGCAATGAAAACAGATTGAATTGCTTGTTTAGTCAAGCCTGAAGTTCTGTGACATTACTTCTGGTCATATAAGAACTATTAGCCAAGCTTACAACAAAGAGCTGGACATATTGTCCATAAATGTGTTACTTTCAGGTGCTCTTGTGAACCTGAACCCTGTACCAAATGTCATCTTTGTTCTTAAGTGTTGAAGCCTCAAGGCATGAGGTTGCAGATGGTGTGTTGCTGATATAAGGTCTAGATTACAGCTCATTTGACACAGGAGAGTGGATGAGTAACTGGTTTTCAGTCGGTGAAAAGTAAAATTTAAACACAGTATTTACCGCTATAGAGGTTCAAAAAAGGAGAAATGAGTTCAGAAGTAAAAGTAACATTCGTTTTCTGCATTGGTAACTGGCAGGTGAAGCTCTATTAGGGCTTTGATGGACATACACTCTTACGCATGAAGTCGAAAGTCTGCCTTTTGGAATAATATAAAGAGAGAAGTAAACTACAACTCCCATGATGCATTTTAGTGAAACGACATCCAAACACATGTTAAAAATGTGTAGAGGGTGCTCAAAATGCTGAGCAGTAAGTAAGGATTATACATTCTGTAATTTAAAATAAATTCATTATCAGGCCCTTGGTCAATATTGAATGAAATCAATAACCGCTTGGATCCCAGTTGCATGGACAAATCATTCTAAATCTATTCCAACTTTAATTTATGCCTTAGGCAGCTTAGGCTCATGGGTATATTAGTATTTAGAGCCATGATTTATCTGAAATAAAGTTGAAATATTTAAAACTGATGGCCATAACAGAAACCTATAGCATTATTTCATTATCCATCCATTAGATTTTAAGTATATCCTTACAGCAATGCGGATACAGATTTCTGATAGCTGATATAAAAATGTCAAATTAGATTAATACTGTATTCTTCATTCCCATTCTCGGAAAAATTTAACTTTTACAGTTGACATGTGCCATTATTCTTAAGTGTGATTTGAGCACACCTTATATATTCCATTTCGAAGCAATAATGAAAAACTGAGGAGCTTTTCGATAACAATCTTGGCCACCCTGGAACCCTTGGATCCAAAATCTGTCTCATCTCTCAATCTGTGACTGATCATACCTTCATACCGTCATGATACAGACATCACCTCCCCCCCCGGCTGCAAAGCGATGATCACGGTGGCATTAATCTAGATTAATAAATAATTTACCGCACGGCCGGAGTGAAACTTTGTTACCGGGTGAAACCTTAAGTGGTTTTCTGCATGGCCCTGTGCTGCCTTCACCTCGTGTGCCGGGCCCTGACACTTCCTCTTATTGATATCAGTGTGATTTATGGAACTGCGCTCCCTCCAGGCCCATCCTCACACTGGAGATGGGCGTGTGATTTATCCCCGTCTGGTGTCTACTGCTGAGTAGGGCGGCACGATTCACACTTAAATCATGCTTATTTTTTTATCCTCAAGAATTTATCGCAAAATTCTCTCAACAACAAAAACTGTACCAGACAATATAAAAACATAGAATGTAAAGTAAAATCTTTAGAATACATTGTATAAATCTATCAAACTGAGGACCCAGTCTGTTTGGGCAAGCCACCACTGTATTTAATGCTTCTTGGTTAAAAACACGGTATCAAGTCTACACTGTCAAAATGTTGGGGCTTCAAGGAGGAATACTGGCACGTTTCAACATTGAGTTGTTCGCGTGAATGATACATTATTAGCTTGTTTTGTTTTTACATTGTGTAGCTAACTGTCATTCATATAAGACCCGGAATTGTTCCCAAGCGAAGCAGAGAACATTCGGTCTGACTAGGGGCAAAATGAGAGAGAATCATCATCATTTAGAAATGAGATCTCATAGATATTTGAATGAAGATCACCATTTTGTTTTACTATTCATTGTGCAGCCCTATACTGCTGAGGCTCTGACCGAACCCTGTTTTTTTTGTGAGAATGTTTTTCTCTGCTGTGTTGCTCCTCTGCAGCAGCATTTTAGTTTTAATGAAGCGGTCCATCTGCCCCTCTCTTCACCTCACACTTTCTCCCTGAAGATGGTGGATAGAAAACAAGTGGAAATGAATCAATGGATCGTGGAGGACTTGGCTTCAATTACGCCACCGCCACCGTTTCAAGACAAATCTGCTTAAACAATGCCCTCTCAGCCACTGTCCTTTATTTGATTAGGGGGTCTGACATTCATGTTTCCGACCGGATTCTGATATAATTGCTCCGAGGAACGTGTGTCCCTCTGGGTAACGAACATTTGTCTCTCTCAAACTGTTGCTGCCTCAATGTTCTCTGGCTGCTAAGGGTTCTTCACTCTTGCAGCACCAATATTGAGCTATATTTCTTTCATGTGTGACTCCTAATTAACCATTGAAAAAAAACATATTATTCTTATGATATCTTTTAAGAGAAGTTACATCTTAATTTCAACCGTCCGTGTTGGAGATAATGACAGTTTAAAGACACTCCCTTGGGGAAATCTTTGTCTTTGTCTAATTCTAATGATCGTGTCTGTGCCGTTTCCATCTCAGATGAGTTTTAATTTGCAGGCCAGGGGTAACATGAGATAAATCCTATTGGCTGTCCCACCCTGAAACACTGGCCTTTGCCATCGCCGGCCCCATTAAAAGATACTTTATTGATTGCAAATAAGCTTTGTAATTAATGGAGGGTCACGTCGCGTTTTTTTAGTCCAGGCTTAGACTGAGAGAGACGGGGGGACGTCTGCACCTGCTGCCACCCGGATTCCTTTTTATGTTTAAACATTTTAGATGAGTCCTGGTGATTAAAAAATGTAATTCATTCTAGACGGAAGGGGTTGCAGTGTGAAGAGACCTTAAGCTAATCCTCTAATATTCTCCACATTATGCCATGACCAAGCAATTCTTCAAGCAAGGCTTATGGCTAAACCTACATACTTTAATGACTAAAGGGCTGGTAATGCAGTTGAATGCAAGTTTAAAGCCTTTAATACACATATCTTTCTAGCACAAAGAGTCCAGACCTATTTTGGAGAGTGTTAATTCAGCCTTTGTGAAGCCATGCTTTCAGTTCAAGGCACTGTATCTTTATTATCCCCAGGGGGAAATGTAAAGGTGGAGTCAGCGATTATGCATAACGGTTGTTATCAAAATTACTTGTTGTTAGTATCTACTCACAATCTGCCACCTGTCTTTTTTTTGTGTGCGCTGAAAGAAAATCTAATGTTAATACATATACTCATCGATTTTGGCAGAAAGGGATTTTGACAACAAGCATTCTCCAGAATTGCTGACTCCACCTTTTAATACTACAAAATACACAAATTACAATTTCAGATGGTCAAGGCTTATAGCTGCTGCATAACAACCTGTTTCAACCTGTTCGTTCTGCATGGTTGCAGGTTGTACTGTATGTATCTGCGCTCTGACGGTTGCGACACAAATTCACTACTGAGGGGATTGGCCTCGGATCAGCCAAGATTGATCGGGCTTTCCACACAGCTATGGTTCATTTACAAATGAACCATAACTGTGTCTACAGTTCCATTTTTCATCAAACACTCAGCAAACGAGTGTGTCTCTTCCGGATGACCAGAGCAAATGAAAGCTCCTCTTCATGCAGGGGCTGCTGGTGAATGTCCCCTTTAAGTGGTTTTTAACGCACTGGAGCAGCATTATGGCCCGAGCTGTGTGGAAGAGCCTGAGATGGGCTGCATCCGCTTACGCACATTATCTGTGAGCGCATGCTGCTACTTGGCTTCCCTTCACAGAGGCCGGTACACAGGGTCAGCAAGAGTGGGAACGAGAGACCAGTGTATGCTTACACCCTCACATGAAATATTGCTTCATCTCAGCTTTGTGTGTATACGGGTACATTTCTGAGTGCGTCGCCCATAGAGAGGGCGACCTGCTTTTGTGTATGTGTGTGTGTGTGCTCACTTGCTTACTCAGTATCCTGTCCTGTAAGATTTCATATATTGATTTGCCTCCTCTATTTTCTGCTCTGGCACTTAGTAAACTGCTATAGCTTTGCCTGGTTTCCTTCACCGCTATACTATACATATGAAAGCTTATTTATCAAGTTAGACTATGCAGCCCTCTCTTCTTTTTCATTCCTAGTCATTTTAATCTGCATTACATAGAGCTGATATGAAACCCACAACTGAGTCATGGCTTCTTAAGATTATGATTTAGTATCATAATCACATAATGCTTTCTGGCCTGTATGGCTAACCAGAGTAGACATAGTAAGCCGCTCCTCCCTGCTCATATTTTATGCTGAGGTGGAGGTTGCGGTGAGTTGCATGGATACTTGCGTAGAGATGCCCCTGCATGCCAATAGATCTGACAGTTTGCCACATTCACTCCCTTTCCACACACACACTGTCTACATCTTGCAATAGGAAGACACATAAATCACACCAATAAAGGATTTCAGACGGAGGCTAGAGCTTGCATGGCTCCAGATGATGAAACCAATTGTCATTATTGAAGTGTTTATTTAAAAGAGGACTATGCAATCTTTGAGTTTGTTTGGATTCTAGCGGCCCCTTTGGACACAAGTTGTAGTGTTTTGTTTTATGACACAAGCACCTGTTGTACTAAAGATCTTTGCTAATGTGTGCTGGCAGAGCCTGCCTATGTTTTGGAAGAGAGTGAAATAGAGATACTATGGTGATATGATGACGGTGAAGTAAAGTAAACTTTGATTTAGAACCATTCGGTAACCGCGGGATGTTCCGGTCTGCCCGTCATAAATCCTTTTGTCTGAGTTGACCGGGATTCAGACCAGAGCAAAGCCATTAATAATACCTCTATAACTCTCTAAAACTAGCATTCTTTTAGCTGATGGTCTCGTTTGCTGTTACAGATCATTAGAGGAAAAATGTTACTGTTTCATAGACTTTTAGTTCTTCCTCACATCTTCTCAATGGCATTTGCGTCAGAATTTGTGGGATTGCAAAGTGTAATCATGAGTGAAACGTACTGTTTTGTAAATCGTTACTTAACAGTGTTAGAGATGTGCCCTGTTCCTGTCAGCCCACGTCAGGATGGAGACATTCACAGTATGTGTCACTGCTCCGCCACCTTGAACTAACGCTGTTGTTTTTTGATGTGACTAATGCTTTTCATCTTCCCCTGTGGTAGGTGTGAGGATCAATTGTGTGTCACTGTATCATAAAGCGGCTCTAACGATCGCTGTGATTAATCTGGCTTTTTAACTAGTTCTTTCCCACAGCCGAGGGAGGCCGGTTAATCCAATTGAAGTCGACTGTAGAACTAAGACGTTTATCGCACGTGAAACAGATACATTCACAGTCGAGAGAGTTGCAAGAAAGGAGGAAAAGAAAAAAATATCATGAAATTCTAAGAAAAAGGGGCCAAGAAGCTAATGGAAGCCTCCACAACGAGAGAAGATCTTTGAGTCATCCTTTAGTATTGGTCAAAAGCCCCATTATTTCCAATAATTTAGCATTTAGTAAACAGAAAAAACATTATTTGTTAGTGTTATTTGTTTTATTCCAAATTATACAATCACTGTCATGGATAACACATCTTGCCAATATTGGACAGGGAAGCACCCTAAAGCCAGATAGATTTGGTCAAATAAAGAGATTTAGTGCATGGATTTGTCGTAGTAGGGAACAAAAAAAGGGGTCTACAGAGCTTTGCAATGTAGAACATTCACCACTAGATAATGCCAAAATACACCTTTATTTTACACTTTACCAAATGCCAAATGCCTTCCATTAAAATAAAAGTCCTATCTATATACAGTAAACCTATTGAATATAGACACATCTAGGGACACAGTGGCACATCGAAATCCTGCCGACTGACAACATAACCTGAAATTGCAACCTTTTTGTTGGAGAGATGGACTTGGGCTCTCTTCAGGATAGCAGCCAAGAAGTCTTAGCATTTGAACCAATCTCACACAGTACTCCAAATACATTTAGAAATCAACCATTAGCATTTGTAATATGATCATTCATCAGCAAACCTTTGTTACCAAGAGACAAGGCAGTCACGATTCTGCTTTGTTCTCTCATTGCAAAACATCCCATTACATTCCCTGCCCTTTACGGCACATGCTATTAGCAAGATGGCAAAATTCCCTTAAATTAGAACAGCGTCATCATGTCTTTTGTGGGTGTTCTATTTGCCCGTAGCTTCAGTTAACTCACTCCCTCGGCTCAGTTGCCAAGACAATCGTATCAGGTGCTGGTAGCAGGTTTTATTATAGACAGCCCTGTAGGAGGCTCTTTATACTGTTTCAGATCCTGCTGGCTGGGGTTCCCACTTAACTTGCACAGTGGGCCAAACATTATACAGAGAAGGAGTGTCAGCCATTTTTTTTCCTGGAGGACCCACTGATTCAAATCGGGGCTCATTTTTTATTTAGGGGAACCTGTCAGGATGTGCTGGATGACATTGCACTGCCGGGTAAATGAGGTCAAAAACATTCATGTTTATTGCCTGTGATCCCTCTATATCAGAACCTTTTGAAAAGTGTTTTTATGAGCTATTGGGATTAGTATTAGCCCCGTGATGGTGTGATACGAACTGAACGTCAAAAAGATAAAGCACTTAAAATGTCATAATGTTAATTTACATTGGTTTTGATGGGGGACTTTAACTGGCACTTCTTATTGACTGGGGGAGATGGATGGTGACTGCTGACTAATGGGTTATTAGATGGACAATCATTGGATCATCCGGAGCCTCTTTACCTTAATTCAAATTTGTGTTTAGAATTAACATAACTATAACACACATATACAAGTAGATACTTACAAAATGCATGCATAATTTTTTATTTAATTAATTTAATTTTAAAATAAATAATATCTACCCAATGTTACGTTATGTCAATAAACCGAGACATTGTTATTGGATTAATTTAATTGTTAAAAAAAATGTTTTGGCCAATCAGACTAACAGTATGAAGTAGTGCATTGTGAGCCTGAAAGTCCCAAAAATTGTTGATTCATTTTATTTTGGAGGCTACATTGTGGTTCTATGAGTAATGCCGACGAAGGCTCACCTCATCTCACCTCCACCCCTAAGATGTTTTATTTCATCTCTGAGATCCTAAAGTCGTGAGGGACTGCAGCCCATGATTTGTGTTCAAATGTAGTCTGCCATGACTCTCAGCCAAGTCATGGCGAGAATTTACGACTCCTTCCCCTAATTTAACACAAGGGGGTAAAATCAACACTTGGTCTTGGAAAAGGTCTGCACACACACTTTGCCGATATTGCTGTTTCCCAACTTTTATATCAACATTTTGAAAGAATAAGAAAATACTTACCGTACGAATTTATAAAGTTCTGAATCGTTCACTAATGGAAATATTGTTATCTGGTATCAACCCTCGCTTTCTTTTCAAAACAACACAACAAACACAGCTTGAGACGCCTCCAGAAAGCATCTGGGGTTATTTGAGGCTGCGTCTGGCTTCATTCTGACAGCTACGGAGGCAGCTCCCCTCAATTTATCACTGGAATATTGTTGTTGTTCGAAATTGACTTCTCTCTCACTTCATTATTTTTCCACTTCACACTCGAGCTGAACTCCAGTCAGTTTTGAATCTTTCTGAGACCTCCTGTGGACATCTTAATTCTCCACCAGGCCAGTCAGACACAGCATGATGAAAGTTCAAAGGTTCAACCTTCAATCGCAATTTAGGATAATCTGCATTTGCATCACAGTCAAGTGTCATCGATCTGTCCCTTGTCTGGAGACGTCATTAGTCCATCTTGGATTAAACCTATAAACCTGGTTCAAAGCTATAGTGTGTAACTTTTTCACATGTCCGTTACATACCAGCCGTTGCCAAATGCGTTGACACAAAGTTGATTAAGCATACAAAACTGGTGTCGCACCCCGACACTGGTGGAGGAGCTCAGAAAAAAGACTTTTTTTCAGTTGTTGATTCTTCTGCCAAGAAAAAATGTGCACAGAAGGTACAAACTCCATGCACGATCACTGCTGGCTTACCTAATGTAGAAGCGCAGACAGTGTTGTTGTAATTACTAAGAATTCCTCATGGGTGGCAACTTAAGTTACGCACTATAGCTTTAAAATTCTTCCCGACACACTCTAAAAATTATATAAAATAAACTCTCAATTAAAACAGTAAGGCCAAAGATAGTTGTAGCATGGCTCAGTGTCATCCTACCTGACTGTATGTCTTGCTTCCTTGTCATTGACATTTCAAGTGTCTGTTGTTGTATTATGATCCTAGAAGGCTTTTAGACGCCTCTCAAGGTCACTGGGGGATTGTGAAAAATAAACTGGTAAAGCATGTTATGGGGGAGGGAGGCTTTTTGAGAGCTTTTCCATGTTCTCTTTGAGTTTTTTAATTGTTTGGGTCCAAAGCTGCTCCTCAGCTGGAGTTCGTCGGTGGGGCTTTGCTGAGTCACTCCCACCTAATGGAGAACATCTGCTGCCATGCTTTTTACTGTGTGTGTGTGTGTGTGTGTGGGGGGGGGGTGTATCGGGAGGATTAGCAGGATAGAACAGACTGCAGTCAAGAAATGAAGACAATCTTATGGTGTATGGTTTTATCTTTTGGTTAAGTGCTAACCCTCTCCCTGTACTGAAACGCCAACCTACACGGTCTTTAGTTTTTTACAATACTGTGCAATAGGCCAGCCTTGTATAATCTGTGCCAAACGTCTGTCCTAAATGCTATATTTAAGATATGGCCAGATGTTTGCTGTAGCTGCTAATTGGCCACCTAGCTTATTTACTTATGTAGCTTATCTTCTTGTACAGAGCTTTTCAAGAACTCAAAGTCACTTTACAAAGCAAAGACGAACGGCATATAGAGATATATAGTTAGTAGATTTTATTTGGACATGGACATGGCAATGTCATTGGACGAACCAGATGCATTGTTTACAGTGTGTTAGCATAAATGCTAGTTTACAACACCTGTCCACAGGAGGCTTTTTAAAAACAACAAAAGAAACTAAACAAGACAGAAACAAGATCAAATACTGATAAAAACCTGATAATTAAAAGAGTAAAAATGCAGTAAACAATAGAGTACAGAGCAGCAATATAAGGAGTCAAATATATATAGGCTACGTAGAGTAAAAAAAAGGCAGCATGCACAAACGCAACTCCCATTACTATCTATTGAACATTCTTTTTTTCTCTCCTGTCTTGACAATCTTGTTTAGTTGTGTTGCAATATGTATCAACAACTCTAGTCTATTGTTAACAATGTCTGTTACATCTGACAGCAGATGACAGCTGGTCTTATAGCAAGTGTTTTCGATAAATATTAATATTTCTCTTCTTTTCTCTTTCCTCAACAGATTCTTGTGTAGTCTAGTCCAGGGCATCTGCTGCAGTCATGTTTAGGAACAGCTTGAAGATGTTGCTGACGGGAGGGAAGGCCAACCGCAAGAGTCGCAGCAGTGGTGAGTCTTTGTCTGTCTTTTTGTCTTGTGATGCAGCCAACCGTAGACAATGACGTGTCTGCCTGTCAGCACATAGAAGGTGGTCACTGGTCCTGTGGGTGTATTTAAAGGCATAATAGGTAATTCTGAAGAAATGTTTGTCAAAATCAGTGAATACCTGATTCTGCACACACAGTACAGACAGGTGGCAGATTGTGAGTAGATATTCTCTGATTTTGACAATAAGTTATCTGTCAACAAACATTCTCCAGAACGACCTAGTATGCCTTTAAGGAAGAAGGGACAAGCAGTACTGAAAAATGAAATGTATTTTGGTTTCTTAAAGGGTAATATGTGACTGCAGAAGCCCACTTTACACATGATTTCTGCTTAAAATGGATTTAAACCGACCCATTAGTAGTGCTGCTTGAATAGCTTTACCTCCCGCTGTGAGGACCCAATTGCTATCTGGAGGTTTTTGGTCATGCAATATCATTATACAGTACATTCGCTGCAGTTGATGTCTGAGCAGCCCCTTGATTGTTAAGCCTTTGCTTTGGAGCACGGCCATAATAGTGCGGTCCCTAGCCACTACCAATGCTTTCCTCACATCAGTTCAGTAATTTTGTAGCACCTGCTTCAAGTACTGCAGTTTTTTTGTTTGTTTTTATGTCCCGCTGGAGATTTGATTAACAATCTTCCTTAGTTGTTCGTGAGCTGTAATAAAGGCACAGCGGTAATCGACTTGTAAAGCAAACTCATTGGTTTCCAATTGCTGTTTTGCTGGAAAAAGCTTTTGAATGGAGTACCACGTTTTTGCAGGTTGGCTGAATCCCAAACCTCTCACGACAGATCCAGTTTTCAAGGTTGAGACATGCATTGATTTATGAACGCATATCAGTGTCCTAAAAAACGTTTTTAGAAGTTATTCATAGCTATTACATTCCATTTATGAAGGATATGAATATTGTGTTCTTTCAAGCTGTACAGTCACATCATTATAAGTATTATTATTTTTTTGTATCTTGATTCCGGGGCTGTCTTGAGACTTTATACATCTATAAACTAAAAGTTTGAGTCTTGCGGCAGTGCCTGATGATAATGGTAAATGGACTTGTATAGCGCTATATCTCCGTTTATCACAGACTCAAAGCGCTTTACATTGTTTTTGTACACATTCACCCAGTCACACACACATTCATACACCGATAGCAGCAGCTACCACGCAGGGTAGGCTTAGCACTAGGGTGCTAAGCTAACTAAGCTAACTATCGGGAGCAATTCGGGGTTCAGTGTCTTGCCCAGGGACACTTCGACATGTGGCGGGGAGACGGGGGATCGAACCTCCGACCCTGCACACCAGAGGCGAACTCCCTACCCACTTCGCCACTGCCAATATGATATGCCGATATGATATGGACTCCAACAATTGTTTTTGCTCCAAAAAAAAAAATTGTCATGTACTACTTACTAAATAATTGAAGGCCTTTTTGTCCCTACTTGTTATTTGTCACTCTTAGACCAATATGATTAGGCTTAAGTGCTATATTTTATTGTATTAACACTGCAGAGACTACATACTTCTCTGTGTGGTTCACAGACCAACCTGTCTGTCCGTCCCTTATTACCCAAAAGTCAGATGAAACAACCATTTAAACACATTTGCCATTTTTACTCGCAGGCCTTTGCTGAAACCACATGAAACGCTTAGTTCCCGCACATGGATTACTGTCACTCAAACCTGAAGCTCTTACTTTATACATGCAGCGTCTTTGATGTGGTAAACAGTCCCCGACAAAAGCAACACTTTGGATTGCTGGTCGCTCTTATTTGAACATAATAAGTGTATGAAAATTGCAGAGGAAAAGTAACAACCTGCACACTGTTAACTCTCTTCACAGGATGGGGTCTTTTATTATAATGTGAAAATGTGCCTTTCTAAGGGCTTTGGTCAGGCCACCGACTTGATTTGCACAGTGAAATTAATATTGCACAGCTTAAAATATTTCTAACAGTACATTGTGTCCCCATTTCTTCCCTTGTGTATTTATGAAAAAAGTCAGTACTGGAATATTTTACAGTGGTATAGCAGTCCGACAATTCAAAGTGTATTGTTAAAGGTGCTGTAAGCGGAATGGTTCTTTTAGCTAACTTCCTGTCAGTTACTGCAGTTAGCAGTCCCCTCGCTCGTCCCTACGTCACCACATTAATGCACTGCGGTCATCAAGCAGCGAGTTATCTAGCATCATCTCAGATCCATAAGTGTGATAAAACACGATAAAAACCATCAAGAAACATTGGGAAGGATTTTTACCTTCTCCGCCATTGTAGGCGAATAAACATTCACCCATTTGTTGCTCTGCGGGTGCACCGGCAGTGAGACGGGTGTCAGTTTGTAGCGTTCTTTCTTCTGATTGGATACCACTTTCGGGATCCCCGAACAATTTAATTTGCCGATTACATGCAGAGCGTATGAATATAGAGCGATTTAATACTTATATTAACCTAAATATATCGCTCACTTAAACTTTTAAGATGATTTTAACCAAATAGCCCACTGAAAGTTTGATTATGAATAACTTGTTCAAAAATATATTTGGAAGAAAAGGTGAGATTCAAGGCTGCACTTTTCTCAAATTTTAGACCATGAGTGCTAGGCAATTTTTTATTTATTTTTTTTTTTCATTTCAGTTTCAGGAGGCCAGGCTACATTCAAAGGCAGAGAAATTCCTCATTTGACATTTGACTTCCTGGTCTTATCAATCTCACTCAATTTAAAATCCCTTTTCATGGAGCACACAGGTCATCTACAGTGCTCTTTTTATCTATCAGCTGCTGGGTATCACTAAAACGTTCATAAGCTGGTTGACAGATCCACAACTTTTGAAGATATTTTACTGTTACTGCAGTCAGTCATATCATAGTTGTCAGGTAATATAATAATTTAATAATAAGATAATTTTTCAGACAAGCTGCGCCAATCTCTTTAATTTTATCCCCAATTAAACTGCTTTTATCTGGTCTGTCTGATGGTCCAGTAATTCATATTCACCATCTTTATACAAATTGCATCTTTTGATCCATTCACTTGAATGGTGTGATGTCCTTCACTGCATGGCTTAGAGGCTGCAGTGAACTTGCTGCAAAGAAAACCTTCCTCCTCTCTGCCTTCAGCGTGTGCTTGCGTGCGTGCGCGTGTGTGTGTGTGTGTGTGTGTGTGTGTGTGTGTGTGTGTGTGTGTGTGTGTGTGCGCGCGCGTGTGTGTGTGTGTGTGTGTGTGACCAAGCAGAAGCAGCAACGCGTGACTGGCGAACCCTCCAGTGTTTTCATATCTGTTGCATCCACTCCTCCCTGCAGACGAGGACTGGTTTTACAATCTGGCTCCTCCGCTCAAACATCTGTATCGCAATTTCCTACAGTTAGTAGGACATCTGTACTCGCTCGAATAGGCATATACACACACACACATGCACACACACACAGCGCCAACACCACCACTTAGACACTTATTAAGGCGAGACACTGCAGGTGAATAGGTAACATTTTTTACTTATAGATATCATCATGAAATTTCAATTACTTACTGACATTAATACAATATTTTTTTTTTTATTACAATTGTTTTCTTACATTTTGAGTAATTGCTTTATAAGTATTGGAGTATTGAAAAAAAATAAAGGTTGAGATAATGTCCGTTAAAGATGGCTGTATTGGAGAAATAAACAGATGAATACAGACAAGCTTTAGTCAAATAAACACCTACTACATTTACATTTTGGACCTTTCATTTACACTAGTATGAAAGAAGACATGTTATGGAAGCAAAATACCCTAAAATGTACCAGTGCTTGAAAAACACTTTGTTTTTGCCTGCAGTGTCTGACCTTAACCATTTTCAAGAGGGTAGGAGTGGGACCCAGAAGTATTTACCCAGACATGTTTTCTCTTAGCCGCTCTCCCAGCTTTCCAAGGACGTCTGAAAGGCCTGTTTCTAGGAACCCCTGACTTACTTATCATCAGCTTATGACAAACAGACGGCACTCCAAACTCCCATCCCACTCCTGCTACTGTGGGAGGGGCACTTTGCTGAAAGAGAATGATTCTCGATCTTAAAAACTGCCAACTGCCTCTTTATAAGGCTCCACTGGTGAGATTGTGAGATAAGGCGATCGCCCTTGTTGTGTTTAATGGGTGTTTTTCAAAATGAGCTTCTGGCTTTGGGAATGGCCGAGCTCTGAAGAGGGAAAATGTACTCACACTAATCCAAAGACAACAGATGAGCCAGCTGTCCACTCCATTTGCACTGGAGGCATATAGTGTGAGGGTCTAAAGTTTCTAAACTAGTGAATGGCATTTTTTAAATTGGAAAAACAGATTAGAACCTCTGATTAAGATCGTGACATTTTCCCGGAATAGGGTGTTTTTTATCTTGGGGAAAAAACGACATTGTTTAGCCTTTTTTGTTCCAACACTGATGCTTTTAGATGTAGTAGATGTAGTAGACTACCAAGATGTCGCTACACTCTTTTGTCCTATAGAGACACATTTACACAGTTGTTTGGATAATATGGTCTTAACCAAAGACAATTTAGTTCCCTTAACAATGATTTCTTATCAATGTACCAGCAGCTGTGAGCATTTAGTCATATGGACTGGCCGCTCATTGATTGGATGCTTTCTTGGCGACTGTCATCCTGTATCGTCATGGCTACTATTTGACCCACTCGGGTCCAATTTCAATCAGGTGCATTTTTTTCTAAGCCTTCCGTTTTATTGGTCTTGGGAAGCTCCACTGTTTTGTTCTCAGACACTATCATAAACAGTTGAGTCTGTCTGCAACTTGCTGCCATTCTTCTCAGTCCAAACACTCTGCGATTCTTTTTATGTCTTTTGAGATCTGATGTGAAGGGTTCACTAGAGAACATGTATAATCTTATCTCACACCTGAGACTTAGGCTTTTCACAAAAAGTATTAGTGGCAACAGTGCTGTTTAGATATCGGAAAACGCTCTGAGTCTTTTCATAAGACACGGATCAGACTTGTATGTGTTAGACTTTCTTTCTTACAGAGCGTCCCTCTCTTATTGTTGCCTGTGGCGGTATACCCCTCTGAGAAGCCAAAAATGTGAATGAGAGAGGAAGATGTCCCCCCCTCATGATTTGGATATTACATTGTGCCTAAGACTTTTTTTTAGCTCCGAAATAGAGGAGCGTGGAGGCGTTTTGTTTCATTTTTGTGGTGTAAAATTGTGACTGCCACTGACTTGCTCCCGTTGGTACGTCTAGACTTCACTTGAAACAGAGTCAAATGCCTGACACTGCAATTACACTTTGTGCCATTGGCTGATTGGAAAATGAGGAATGGGGTTGAAAGGTGGTCGGGTTGTCTGGACAGGGAGCTGTTGCATGACTAATAAGGACTGAGAGAGATGGGCTTGAGCGTGGCGGGTTGAGCAGACCAAATGTAGCTCGCTTAGCAAACATTTGCACATGCTCAGTTTAAATTAATTTGGATTTACGCGATTCACACCTTTACGTTGTTTACCAAGATTTCTAAATCTCTTTCTTGACAGTTTATAATCAGCAGATGGTAATAGTAGTATCTCCATCCATCCATCCACCTTCCTGTGATTGGTCTGCTTCGCTTTCAAACCACAAATGACAGAGTTTGCTCGGAGATGGACTATGTCTGGTTATTTAGTCTCTACCAGACTTCAACTTACAGCTATCCCAGATAACCAATTGAACTAAACGGTCTGATGCACTGCAGCTGATAGAGTGAGGTGCTTGTGAGGTAGATGGTTCAACAACTTACTCCACTGATCCAAATTGACCTCTGAGGGCGGGAAGAAGGCACACAATTTCTAATTGTATATAAAAAAGGTAAAAAGTGGTGAGCCTCACTGGCATTAAAGAGGACCTATGATACTTTTCGACTTTTATGACCTATAAACGTTGTTATAATGATTTATAGTCATGTTTAACCATACTAGAGTATCAAATAATTACGTACATGCATTTCGACGTATTCCCTGCTGACCGTCTGGGGTGGCTATGCAGAGCACTAAACACTATGGCAGCTGGTCGAGCCGAACTTGTTCAAATTTCCGGGTTTTCTCTGTCACGCTCGGGTCGTTTCTGTCATGTTTCCATGTATGGTAATGCTGCCGCTCAGGCAAGCTCCGGCTGCCTGCCCCTACCTTCCTGGAAATTTCCTGAAATTTCCCGCTACTGGAAGGAAGGTAACCATCACAACGGAGTGGGCTTTGCAGCAGGGGGGGGAGGGGCGGAGAAGCTCAAAGCAGTGTGTAGAGAGAGACTGCTGTGCTGGCTAGGGTAAGAGGAAGAGTGTCCCGAAAATCTACATAGTTTTTTGTGATGTGATTCGTGTCAGGTTGCTCTATAGCAGTTTTTAACAAGAAATTAAGACCAGAAAAGTAGTATAATAGGATCTCTTTAAGGTAAAAGTACTTGACACACTGGACCTTGGTTTGCCCAGGCCTGGGCCATTTACCGCATGTCTTCCCCCTCTCTTTCCCCATTTCAACTATTTGCGTAATACTTTTCCATAAAGGTGAAAACACCCAAAAATATGTTAAAAAGAAAGAAGTTTGGTTTTCAAAGATGCACAGCCAGAATGCAGCCATTTTTAATTTCCTCTCACAGCAAAGACGCAGCCGACGTTTCCGAGAACTCAACTAGTCTGACGGCAGCAGGTGCTTGACAGGAATCAAACCGTTCCCCCTAATCACGGCACTCTAATTGATGGCTCATTTTCCACAGTGGTTCAGAAATCTAATTAGAGATCATTAGATCAGCAAACACGCTTGAATCTCTAAGGCCCAAGAAGTGACACAATAGCCCAGACCCTAATGCAGTGCAAACTTAACGATTGACCATCTTAAACTGTAGATAAGACCACCTGCACTGGGCAATTCTAGTTTTATCTCACAACTGTCACTTAAATATACTGCAGGCAAGTAGACTTACAGCATATTGGCCTAGATTTTTTGAAATAATATTTGTACATTTACTTTAACATCAAAATACGATTTGTGTGGGCGTGGACATTGGAACATTAATTCGCCCACTTTAACTACCATTTTATGCTGCAGTTTCAAAGGCTGCTATTCCGAAATCTCTCAAGTTTGAAGATACATGCCTAATACTTTGTTGTTGTATTTAATCTTTAGATGCGTTATACTTATACTTTATACTGTATATGGTATTTTGCTGCAATTGAGTTATGACAAACATACAATTGCTGTGTTTTGTAAATTCCTCGAAAAACCAAATGCCAGTGGGTAAAATAACTTGTAGTTTCCCTGTGGGAAATCTAATATTGTGGATATGTGGACTGAATTTTTGAGCAATTATGTTTAAGACTCAGATCTAGTGAGTGCCCCCGTTATCCTTTATATATTATTTTTTGTATTTGCTTATGTATTTATGAATGATTGCATCTGTTTGGTGTAGTTGGTGTACTTTAAACATCTAATAAATGCAATTGAAAAACACGTGTATTATGCAGATGTTGTACATTTACATATATATTGCTACTTACATGCAGTGGTAGCGGTGGAATATGCAGTGAACATTAGTGAGTGCATATATAGCCTACTGCATGAATCATGAATCACTTCCACCTATTGGATAGATGGTAAGAGGGCTACAGGAGGAGCAGCAGTAGCAGCTTAGCATGAGCCGAGTCTGGCTGACCTCCACAGAGCGACAGATTGGCACCTACTGCTCCACAGAATGTGCCCTTCCTTCCTGTATTAATGAACCCAGGGGAGAAAAATGAATGGAGGGGATTTAAACCAGGTCTTGATGACACCAACACTGCACTCACTGCAGAAGGATATTATATTGAGCCTTTTCCTCTTGCCTCAGTCACCACGGCTTAGAAAATGTGTTTGCAGGCCCAAATAACACATGCAGATACTGTGTGTATTTAAGTATTTAATTTTTACATCTTAAAAAATGATTGTTGCTGAGGGCTACAATTATGTTCAGTTAACTTGGCTTAATATTTTCTCGCTTGGTCTAAAACATAATTGTGAGAAATACCCATTGTGTCTTCAAATGGCTTTTTCTGGCAAACAAAAGTCCAGAAAACCAAAGATATTCAATAAAAAAAACTGAGAAAACCTCACATTGGAAAACATGGTGCAAAAGATTATTCTTGTAGAGTTAAACATGATTTTAAAAATGAATCAATTATCCGCATTGAGCCTGTGTTGCTTCTTGATTGGTATTCGGCTCAGGTTTAGTTAATATTCATTCTGTTGTACGGCTCTACTTGTGCAGGGCGTGGATTGATCCGTAAACTAATTTCTATTTCACACTGCATCTGCAACACAAATCCCTCTATGTCTTAACCCCCTTTTTAAATGTGAAAATTAAAATGCAGACTGTAGACAGCAAAGCAGACAATCAATTTGGCGAATCAATACGGTGCACAGCTGTGGAGAGAAGCTTTGACCTTTGGTTTTTAAGGACAGCAGACCAGTGTCTACAACCTCCTCCAGCTTTACTGCAACATGTCATTTAGCTTTTATACTTCAGCTGTTGACATTCATTTCTGTGGGGGGGGGGGGCGGGGGGGCGCGTTTTGCAGTGGTGACTGAGAAACTATGCAGCACCAGGTAATGTCTGCCTGCCAGAGCTAAGTGTAGATGTTTGCATGGGTATTATCTGTTTTCCTTATCTGAGTCTGAGAGATAAATAATTTAAAGCTATAGTGTGTAACTTTTGTTGCCCCCAAGAGGAATTCTGAGTAATTACAACAACATTGAGGTAAGCCTTCGGTGCTCGAGCATGGATTTTATACCTTCTGTTGTATTTCCAGGTTTTTACTTGGCTGTAAAATAAACAACTGAAACATTTCTTGGGATTTTTCGGAGCTCCTGCTCCATTGTCGGGGGGCGACACCAATTTGTAAACGCTGTCATACTGATAAAGACAGAGAGAAATTTGTGGAGCTGAAAGGCTTAATCAACTCTAGGTCAACTCAATTGGAGATGACTTGAATGTAACAATTACGCACTATAGCTTTACGGAACTGTTGGAAAGTGCCTTTTTTCCGCTTCTTAGGATAGTCTTGTATATTTTCTTCTTCTCTATAAAAAGCTCATTAGCATTTATTTACTTAGTGTGAGGTTTGCTCAGTTGGCATGAAGGGCCGTCAGTTATATGACCTCGTCACTTTACTTACCTGTAACCTTACCTGTCTTCCCAAACCAACGAAGAAGAAGAAGGTAGCTTGGCTCATTCCGTAGGGTCACAGACCATATAACACCAGGTGGACAACACAGCCTCGAAGCTGCCACCCTTATCAACACTCACCTTATATAGTCCCTCTCACTGAGCTACCATGGTAACAAAGCATGTGGCAAAACTGAGTGTACGGAAGGTCAAAGACAATTCTAAACGGACTGTTGATGGGGGCCGTGGGCTGAAAGAGACGACTGGCCCAAAGTGTCAGCAGAAGCACTTTCCTATCTCCGAGAGTGTGGGAAGCACTTATGGGCCCGTCATTATGGTTCAGTGGCGCCACTTGATGCACATACCGGCCGCCCTTGTCACGGCCGCACATGTTCCTCGGCTGAATTACCTCTTTTAACTTCTTCTAGTCTCAAGAATGTAACAGCCTGGAACTACTTTTTTATGATCCTTTTCTGAGAGTCTTGGTGGTAAGGGAAGTGCTAGTAGTTGGAAATCGATATCACGATATTAAAGAGAAACTTGACTCTAAAAGCACTTGTCCGGGTGAGGTTTTATATGAGAATTATACTGTGTGTTTGGTCAGTTTATTTTGCTTTTGATTTATTCTGGTACCAGTTTAGTGTTCATTGTAATGGCGGTTGTTTGGCCTTTTCCAAAGGAAATTTAGGAATTATGTCCTGACCTCTACAAATAGGTTTTGCCACATCTCAAAAGACATACAATAATAGAAATCATGTCTCGGTTATTTTTCTGCTCTTTCTCCAGACTAGAGAGAGATGGTTAAAACCCAGGTATTATGTTCCCCTTCTGGGGGTCATTAAGAATGTTTATAACCACACTTTACCATGTAACTCTTGTTTGGAGTAAATCAATAAGGGATCAATAGTGTAAAGCTGTGCAACAAACACATTTGTCTTTAATACTTTGGCATTCAAAAGTTGTGCTGAAAAGTTAATTAGGGAATTTGATCGATAGAGAAATAATTGTCAACAATTTTGGCGATCGGCTCATGTAATTTCTTAAGAGACAGGAGTTGTTCACAGCTCTCAAATGTCAGGATTCATCTATTTTCTGTATCCTTATGAATTGCATAAGTTGTGAACTGTTGGTTGGAACATATAAGATCTTTCTTCACCTCAGGGTTGAACTGCTTATTATTGGCATTTTGTAGACTGAATGAAGTCAAAATGTCTGCTGTAAAAAATACCTATTGATTTTGCTTTCATGTCTTTCTGTCTTTATACAGAACATGCAGTACTTTGAGGACAGCTCTCATATATGGTATACATTCATAACAGTTGCTGAATAAAATAACACAATACCGTGAAGTGCATTCTATCTACCCTGTAATAGCTGCCGATGGTACTCGGCTGCACATTGTTCATTTTGTATTCCAGTCACCCGGCGGTAATCACAGTGAAGCACATCCTCTTATGCTTTTTTTTTCTTTCTGTTTGTTGCTACAGTCCACTCTGATGTGCTAGAGATGGCATGACTCATCATGTCTCGGGTTTGTTGAACCACCACATCTGTCTTTTGTGTTCAGCAGTCCTGGTTTGAAAGGTGTATTAAAGGGCTTATATACAGCTCTGGAAAAAATTAAGAGACCAGTCTGGATTTTTTTCTTCAATCTTCATCTCTACATTATTTAATGGAAATGCTCTTAATGACAATATTTTTTAGGAGGGATTTGGTAGAAATGCTGTCAGTAGTTTGTAGAATAAAACCAAAATGTTCATTCTACTTAAACATAAACCTATAACTAGTAAAACAAGAGACACTGAAATGGAGTGGTCTCTTATTTTTTTCCAGAGCTGTATGCCCACGGTATATGTACTACTCCTTTTATCAGCCCTAAGACTGGCCACAGCAGGGTCTGGTGCATCCCGCTGACACTTACATTGCCGGTGGTTTTGTCGGCAGTTCTCACCATGTTTAGAACTTGCTGGGTGGAAGCGGAGTGACATTTAAATGGTGGCAGGCATCACAGGAGTTCCCCGTCTATACGTCTACCATGAAGAGCTTTTGTAAAAGGAGACGTAGGCTCTAGTTTCTAGCAGGATTAGGGAGTGGGCAGCATGATGCGTGGGTGAAGAAGTGTTGGTTGGTTGGTCTAACATCTCCTACGCTCTCTGATCACAACGTCTGTAGTGGGAAGTCTCACTCCTCTTCAATCTATCTCTGTCTGTCCCTTACCTTACCTCATTGCTAAACTCACTTCCCTTCTATCCCGCTATGGTATTTTCCTCATTATATTTCCTCAGAGTAAAAAGTCCAAATGGTCTTTTACACAGGCTCTAGGCAGGATATTGTAGCGTTTGTTGCATCTTTACATATTTCATGTTTGATCTGTGTCAACCATGCTAGCTGGCAAGCTATTCTGGAGAATGCTTTTTGTCAAAATCACTTAATGTCAAAATCGGTGAATATCCCCCTCACGTTCCGCTACCTGTCTTCACTGTATGTGCGCTGAAGAAAAATCCAGTAGTACTACAATGCCTAGGCTCTGTAAATGTGCATCTTGCTAGCTACATTGAACCCCTTTGTTTATGTACCAGTTTACAGAGCCTGTGTATTGACTCATGATTTGTTTTCAGCACACACATAGGACATACATAGACAGGTAGTGGATCGTGCGGTTATATTACCTGATTTTGACAAAAAGTGATTTTGACAACAAGCGTCCTCCAGAATCACTGACTTCAGCTTTAAAGGGACGTGTTCTTGACTGAAGTGTGAATGATATTTAGCAGTTGGTGTAACTGTGACCTAGATATATGGTTTGTCCTTTCTTAGGTGGTAACCGAGCACGCAGTATGTTATGGTCAGGGAAAGTGATAGGCCTTGCTCATGTGAGCACTGATGACCACACTGCCTTTTGAGAGAGTCTGGTTTCTGTATATCGCTGTGTACAGTGTCTTATTGGCACAGGAGACAGGACACACATCTTTTGGATGTTTAGAAACAAAAAACCGAAGTGAAAATCAGTATTTATTGATTCGGTTGGTCAGAAACACTGAGACTCATCTTTATTATTATGATTATTTAGTTTTGACTGATCGGTTAAGGGCTGCAAACACCAACTGCTTTCGTTTTCAAGTAATCTGCCGATTTAACTTTGAAATCTGAAAAATTTCAGAATTTTTTGAAAAATGTCCATCACAATTTCCATGACCAAAACCCAAAGATATTCAATTTTCTATAAGGGAACAAAGTATTATACAAACATGCACATACAGGCTTTAGAAATACCCTACAAGCCTTAATGTTACTCCAGCCCCAATTCTAAGGTACATCCTCCCTTGTTTGATGCACAGGTAAGCAGATACTTGACATTTATGCATATTACTTGATTGTACTGTATGTAAGCATCACTGCATACTTATATGAGCTACCATTTTCCATAAGCCTCCTTCCCTACATTGGATCACACATGACAATTTAATGGATCTTCACAGCGACATTTTACGGCTTCAACTCCCACATGGCCGTTGAGCTGCCTGGTGTATGATTTCTCTGGGATATTGGAGCTTTGAAGATGTCACCTATATCGATGTAATCCTACTAAAATACAAGAAGCCGTAGAGGCAATTTGAGACCTGATGTCATGAATGTGGACTCAGGAGAATACATACATATGGTAGCTAGCCGACATATGCATAAACCTGCTTACCTTCACTACTCTATTGTACTACAAGTTAGGGACATGTTAGGGTTGAATGATCTGATAGATATTGCGATTTGAATTGCATTTATATCCTGCAAATTGCTGCATGTATTTGCGGTCAACATAGCATATGTTTAAGTACGAAGGATTATCGTACATGTATCTAGTTTTTCCTAAGAGAATAGAGAAGGATAAAATAATGCTGTTACAACCACTCAGTCAATGAAGAGGCAATTTCTCAGTAAAATTGACCAGTAAAAAAACATTAACCAATTTAGCCCAGATTTATTGAGATATAACATTAACAGTGTGTGCAACATTACTCATTAATATTCAGTTATAAGCATAACATTTGTAAGTGGCGTAATAGTCTTCAAGATCAGTTTTGGTAAAACATTTGTTGCTCTGACAATGATCCATATTGCTTTTTTTATGCAAAAACTAAGGTTTGGCAAAATTTTAATTAAGATCTCTCTCTCTCTCTCTCTCTCTCTCTCTCTCTCTCTCTCTCTCTCTCTCTCTCTCTCTCTCTCTCTCTCTCTCTCTCATATATATATATAACACCAAAATACATATCCAACCATGGGTTTTGTTTCCGGGATAAATAGGCCCTTCAGACTAATAGACTTTTGGTCCAATGGGAAATATGTTGGAACATTGAGCTGTTTGAGTAATTGCCCGTCAGATTTATGGAATTGTACCAAGTGGCCCCCCTGGAAAAACATATTTGGTTAGTGCAGGTTCATAATCGCCACTTCAATTTAGGATTTCAATATAAAAACGATTACTCATTCATTCCGCCCCCGTGCACAAGTGGAAAGCCATCGCTGTTGGCTTTGAAAGAGTTAAGGAATTCTGCCCTTGCAAGAAAAGAGAGAGAGAGAGAGAGAGAGAGAGAGAGAGAGGGGAAAGAGAGAGAGAGAAGGAGGATGGGGGATAGTTATTGCTTCCAGAGAGAGAGTGTAGGAGGAGGAGGAGGAGGAGAGAGAGAAAGAGAGAGAGAGTGTACCGTCTGCCTGTGTTTGGGTGCGTGTGTGTGTGTGCATGCGCGGCTCCCTGAGTGTATGCGTACTGACACCTGGCGCTCGCTCGCCCTCCCTCGCTGCTCACACATTTGTGGAGAGCTCTCTGGCTGTCTGGGCCATTCTTTACCGCTCTCTCTTCTCTCCCTCTCTCTCTCTATCCCTCTGTTTTCCTTTTCTATTTCCTCCCTTCTTTCGTCCTTGCTCTGTGCCTTTTTCCCCCCGTTCCCTGTGTTGTTGTTTTTTTCACTCTCTCCGTGCCCCTACAATCTTCACCTTTTATCAGAGATCTTCTTTTACTATGGTGCAGGATTTGTATTGCATGGGCAGACGAGACACTCCACTGACAAAGGTGAGCTGCGTGGATGGATGGACGGATGGGTGGATGGATGGATGGATGGATGAATGGAGGGATGGATGGGATATAGACTTAGGTTGTGAATGTAGGGAGTGGTGGAAACTAACTTCCGAAAAACACACTATTTATCAAAGGTTCGGCCGTTAATTGTTGCTCAGGATGTTGGTCCTTTCACAGTGCATGTCTGAGCAGCTCTTCATATAAAAATAGGAACTGTGTGGGCGTCTCAATGTGTGTGTGTGTTTTAAAGGTGAAGCCAGGGTTCAAGTGTGTGATTTAAGAGCTGTGTTGAGAGTCTGTTTTTCAACTGGTGTGTGTGTGTGTGTGTCAAAGCCTTTCTGTACGGTTTGTTATGACTGCTGTGTTCGATGTCACCTTGACCCAGGTAGGTGGCTTTAACAGCAGCTAGTCATATGGCAGGATCGTGCCACTCCTTAAGAAGTGTGTGTGTGTGTGTGTGTGTGTGTGTGTGTGTGTGTGTGTGTGTGTGTGTAAGTGTGTTACTGTATAGATAGATACTGACAACACATAATAGTGAGATAACTAGAGAGAGGCCATTGTGTTGGGGCAGATGGCCATTAGAAAGAGAAAATTATGTGTGAGATAGAAATGGAAGATTAAGTGTGTGACTATAATAGTGATTGAGTGTGCTCTTTGTGTGATATCAGTCGCTCTTTATGTCTTCAAGCTCATCAATAACACCAAGGATCTCTGCCGGCTGTTTGCTGATTGGTTTCTATAAAATTACCCCTCGCTGTTTTCATCTCATCTACCCCTGTCTACAGCTAGGTATCAAAACATCAATATCTTTTTGATGCAGACCCAATTTTGATAGGCTTTCTTGTTTGTGTAATCCCTTATCAGACTACATTTAAATCAATATATATTTATTTTGAATGGCTACACGTGTGTACACATAAAATGTGAGAACTTTTGCTCTATTTGTTAATAGTTTTGTAGAAAAAAAGTGTTTTCCCTCAAAGTAAGCTATCTGAAAAGTACACTAGTATTGGTTTTGGTACCTTAACTCAAGCATTGTATGGACATTGAATCCAATATATGTCTTTCTATATGCATCAATAAAAATTTCTTAAAGTTCTCCACAACATGTTATTTTCCAGTCTATGCTCTTTCAATTGATGCTGCTGTTCGAAAATGATTATTTCTTGTGTTGAGTTCCTAAAGTTGGCATCGAATGCTGTGTCATATGCTTAGCCTTGCTTGATTTATTCTTTTAATCAGATATCTACAGATTTAGATCAACATGTATAACACGATTATCTGTTGATCATTACAGCTTCCATCTCAATTTTGTAGGTTTGGACACCATTCCTATTCCTATATGATTATGTCATATTCATTTAGTTAATTGCTGAGATCTGGGAACACAGCGACACCTCTAAAAATATGCGAGAAGGCGCGAGAAACACGATTAGTGACACAATCAAACGGGTTATGAATAAGCCCAGCTTTCATCCAATGTATGCAAAATAATGTATTTAAGGGTAAAACTGTAAATGCAGTTAATAATTTCTAATTCTATAGGAAAAACAGACTCAAGTTGGATCGAGAAGTAATGGTGTGTGGCTGTAACTTAATACACACAGTAGGATATTTAAGGGATTTCTCTACAGGGTTTTCCCCACTAATGTCTGCAAAAATAATTAAGCTTTTTATTGAATGTGTTTATAGGCTCATTAAGCTTTGGGGGGAAAACTAGCAGTGGCGCTAAATAACACGGCGAAGCCCAGACATTGTATGGGTGAGTTTTATTAAACTTTCAAATAACCAGTAATATTATAACTATTGAAATTGAAATACTTGTTGGTATGGTTAGTTGGACAAAACCAGACATTTTCAGGAAGTCACCTTGGGGTTAAGTGAATTGTAATGGCCCCCATTTTAAGATAGTTTTGCTGACCAAATGGTTAGATGATGTCATTACATGTAATGTATTTAGCAGATGCCTTTTATCCAAAAACGACTTACAACAGGAGGTTGGCAGTTAGCATTAAGGGCAGATTTTTCAGAATTCTAGATGAAGTGATAATAAAAAACTAATGTGGTTTCTGTCATCCCCATACTCTGTCACCAATTCAGTAATGGTAACTTTTCTTGGTTACTCTCCCTCTCTCTCTTTCTCTCCATCTCTCTCTCTCTGTCTCTCTCTCCCACCCACCCACTCAGATATTTCTAGAGAACAAAAGGACTGAGAAGAGAGAGAGAGGGAGATAAAACGTTAGCACTGGGGAAGGCTCAGTGTAGCAGCGGTGCGTAGGCTAATGAGTCTTCAGCACTCTATCTCCCTTCTCTACCTCCCTCTCATCCTCCTCCTTTTCTTTCTCTCTCTCTAGTCCCTCTGTCTCTAATTCAGAAAGGTTCATTTAGCGTAACACGATAAATTAACTTGAATGTTTTTGTATACAGACTAGTATTTTTAGGACCTCAGCACTGGAATAGCTTTGTACTTTTTTTGACAGGTTCTTTATTTGACAAACCTACATTTACCGTTCTGTCATAACTTTTGTAGCATATTCTAACACAGGCATTGGTGCTATTGCCGGACAAGAACACACACACACAAACAACAAAACATCCCGCTGTATTGTGCATTTGGCCGTGAGGAATCTGACATAACATGATGGTGGCCCATTTAAATTTTTCATGTCTTGTTGTAGGACTTATCGCGTCACACACACACACACACACACACACACACACACACACACACACACACACACACACACACACACACACACACACACACACACACAGACTCCGACCTATCACCTACTAGAGGTTGTGTCATTGTTTTGTTTTTCACCGATTGGAAGCCTCCTCTGTCGCGCCTCACAGTAGATCCATCCGCACTTGAACGGGATTAGAAAACAATCCCTGCTGCCCACACACACACACACACACACACACACACACACACACACACACACACACACACACACACACACACACACACACACACACACACACACACACACTTATTTCAGCATCCTGTTGTTTTTGCCAGTCGGGGGGGAAAACTGGGCTCTTTCATTGTGTGCCCCCTTGTGATGTGGATGGGCTCATTACTACCTCTCAACACTGTGTTCCTTTTGAATAGCAGGAAGTGCCCCCTTTGCTATGTCGAGCACACTGAGAGATATTGTTGCAACCGCATGATAAAAATGCAGCAAAAACACAAAATGTTGCATAAGCTAAAGCGGCTGAGTTTGTTCACTTCACACAACAGGACAAGGGGTAGACTCACAACCCACGCCAGCTGAGTGCCCCAAATGCGTCTCGGCGGCTGCCTCTGTCTAGTGGTAGTTATGGTGCCATCTCTAAAATTCAAACCCACATTCCGTCTATGTCTGTCTGGTGGTCTGGTGTCCCCCCTCTCCTCTCCACTCCTCTTCAGTCTGTGGCAGCCATGTTTGTTTGCCACTGTTGTTTTTTCCTCAATAGCTTTAACTCCCGCTGTCACTCGGATTTGTCAGACCTCCGGATATGAATTTATCTGTTTTGACATTTTCTGAAAAGCGTGCCACACATATGCTGCAACAGGTGCATCCGCCACTAGAGCTGAAGGGATAAGTGGATTAATCGATTAGTTGTATAAGCGTGCGCAATTGTGATAATGGCTTACATACACACATACACACTGCTGCTTCTCAAATGTGGGGAGTTGTTGCATTTGGTCTGTTGTGTATCATTATGATTCGAATGTGTATGAATGTGGTCTGTGGCACAGACAAAACAAACAATTTGAAGACATTACTTTTGTGTCAGGGAACTTGCATTTTGCATTAAAAGAAGACTAGACAATTGACAGAGTAAAAGATAATGGCTATAATCATAAGCTGCAGCTACATTTCTCGTCTCCAGCTATCCACACCCTGAATACCATCTAGAAATAGACAGCATAGAAGAGATGGGGGGGGTGTTCTTACTTATAGTGCCTTTTGTCACTGATAACACTGACTTTTGGAAAGGAAGAAGACCAGTCTCCATGTCAATTTATAGAATATTTCGGTGCTACACATTTTTTTTTGAAGTTGACTCTGATAATAAACAGAAACTGAACAAGCAACTATTTATATAATTCAATAATATTTTCAGCTCAGCTCAAACTCCAAAATTGAAATTCTTCTACAATTTCAGAAATGTGTTTCCAGTTTAGTCCTTATGGAAACAATGAGACCTTCTACCAAACACCATTATGTGCACAGCTGAAGGCTACACATGAAAAATTGATGGAAGACTAGCACTCTGGATCTGTGGAAAAACAATGCACACACACACACACACACACACACACACACACACACAGACTCTGACCTATCACCTACTAGAGGTTGTGTCATTGTTTTGTTTTTCACCGATTGTTGAATCCATTTCCTCCTCCAATAAATGGTAAATGGACTTGTATAGCGCTATATCTCCGTTTATCACAGACTCAAAGCGCTTTACATTGTTTTTGTACACATTCACCCAGTCACACACACATTCATACACCGATAGCAGCAGCTACCACGCAGGGTAGGCTTAGCACTAGGGTGCTAAGCTAACTAAGCTAACTATCGGGAGCAATTCGGGGTTCAGTATCTTGCCCAGGGACACTTCGACATGTGGCGGGGAGACGGGGGATCGAACCTCCGACCCTGCACACCAGAGGCGAACACCCTACCCACTTCGCCACTGCCGCTCCAATAGATTTTGGCGAATCTCTGCATTAATTAACAATAGCTTTTTCTTTCTATCCAGCTGCAGGTCCGTTCACTTCAACAATAGTTTGTGGGAAATATGAAATATTAATAGTTTACTTTAATGAAATAGCAGTATATAACAGCAGGAGTTCAGGTTAGGACATGTGTGTATTTATTTTATGCTTTTAATCATATATAGTACACACACTGTATTATAGCGTATAACTGTCATGTTATTGTGGTGAAAGACATAGGGCCACATACAGTACAGTAGCCTACTTTATCCTCATCATGTGTGAGTGTCTGCTGTGGCACTGCAGGCTCAACAATCCCCCAGTCTCTTTTATATTTAATGTGTTTTTCATTATTCAGGCCTGCTTGTTTGCTGTTGTAGACCCATCTCCACTGCAATTGAGATGGTGCTCGGGAGTAGTGTGTGTGTGTGTGTGTGTGTGTGTGTGTGTGTGTGTGTCTTATCGTCACAATGACACACGAGAACAGAATGAATTATTGCATTGCTGGTGGGCAAGCATAAGACGAGAATAATAGAGTGTGTGTGTCTGTGCCTGTGTGTGTACTTGTGTCTTTGTGTGTGTGTGTGTGTGTGTGTGTACTCGTGTCTTTGTGTGCTTGTGTGTAAGTGTGTGTGAGAAAGAGGGCGCTGTAGCAAGGACAACCTCCACCATCTTTGTATTTCACCTCTCTCTGTCCTCCATGTTTCATCTTTTGAACACCTCACACTTAATTGTCGTCCTCCCCTTTTCAGGTGGTTGCAAAGCTCTGAATTCTGATTTGAATGAGAAGAAAATACAAAATGGCACTTAGTCTTGTCTGCCGCTGGCCCCTTTTCTGCCCGGCATCAAACACCCCGTTTACCGTCGTGTTTTTATTCGCTATTATGGAGAAACTGTTTGCTGCTGTTTTTTTCAGTTGTTTGGTATTTACCTATCTGTAGCTTTGGCCAAAACAAGAGTTCCAAGAATGTAATCATTATATTCTTAAACAGATCAAACAGTGCGTGAATTTGGGGCGCCTTCAGTTGGTAAGGCGTCCCCCTCCCGGGCCGGGCCCAGCAGCAGACCCGGGTTCCATTCCTACCCGCGGTCGTTCTCTGCATGTCACTCCCCTCTCTGCCCCATTTCACCTTTGTCTCTCTGCAGTGCGTGGATTATTTTTATTTCGAGTAGCTTTTGTGCGTGTTTAAAAAAAAAAAAAAATCTCTATCCTCCATTAGGATAGAATTCTGACAAAACACAACTAAGAGGTTTTTTTGAATCGCTCTTCAAAATGAATTTCCCCAAATGGCAAACCAAATTGATTGACAATCGTCGTTCAGCCCCCTCCAGACAGCCCACAGAAAGTTAAATTAACTTCTGTGTGATCCCGGGAGAGAGGATTTTTCGACTTTAAATTCTGCACCATATACTTATCTACAGCCCGGAGCTGTGTGTCTCTGACAATAAATGAAAACCGGTGGGTTGTTTGTTGAAATTGCATCACCTAAATTGAACTTTGTGCATTCAACGCAAGACAAGTCAAACCCACTTTTGCGTTTTAACATGATATTTACCTATGAGTCACCGCTGTTTTCATTACATAGATGTCATGTTGTTAAAAAAAAATCAAATTTTCTCTTTTGTGAAAGCCAGGGGTAGACAGGGAAAAAAACAATTGTTTGTTGCTGTTATTACAGAGAGCAAACTCATGCATAACTTTGCAGTAAGTAATGGTTGGCACAGCTGCCAATAGAATAGTAATGCTTTCTATTTCGCATTGTGTTTGTCTGTTGTTGATTTTGACGCAAACACATTTATGAATTCCTTGAATATCTGTTGAATGATCTAAGAAATAAGTAAGACAAGACATGGCTTTGTCTCATAATATTTTGTTGTGAAGCTTCCAAATCTCCACATGGTGAGTGGACCCCTTAACAGCATTGATAAGCATCACATTGAGAAATAGTCCTCTTTAAAGTTACAATGTGTAGAATTTATTAGCATTTTTCAGAACAGACTTGGTAGAAATGGAATATGACATTGAGTGGTGGATGATGCCATCTTTAGCAACTAGCTTCTTGTCCTTAAAGGCCACTTTAGCTTCTGTAAACTCTTCCAAAGGAAGGCGTTAGCAAGGGAGCGTTGTAGTCTAGAATCTCACCACTAGACACTGCTAAATACTCCAATAGTACACACTTAACTGTAGGTTAAATGAAAGGAAAAAGGAAAAAATAAACTTTAAGCTACTGAATGGGACCAGCTCGCTCTGTCATTCATTTAAAAAGGCAGTACATACATCTCTTCTGCCTTAATGAACAATCAGTGACTACAGCGGGAGCTTTTCTCCTCGGGTTCCTTTCCCTGTGTGAATTCATCTCCATCCCAGAACCAACCCTCCTCTCATTAAACACTGCTGGTCGGTGCAGAGAGGTGGCATCTGCAGCCTTAGCAGGACGTGACACACGCTCCTCCCCCTCCCCGCAGACAGCCAGAGGTCAAAGTGAACTTGAGGTGAGGCTGTGCTGTACAAGGGAATGTGTAGAGATTAAAGGTGGAGTCAGTGATTCTGGGGGATGTTTGTTGTCAAAAAAATGTTTGGGACAAAATTTGTGCATATCTCCTCACAATCCGCTATCTGGCAGTAATGTGTGTGTGCGTTGAAAAAGAAGCCAGTGTTAAAACATAGCCTAGGTTCTGTAAATCGGCATGTTGCTAGCTATGTTGTTTACATACCCTTTGTTTACATACCCGTTTACAGAGCCTTTTTCTTTTCAGCACACACACAGTACTGACGGGTAGCGAATCGTGTGGAGGTATTCACTGATTTTGACAAAGTGATTTTTGTCAACAAGCATTCTCCAGAATCCCTGACTCCACCTTTAACTGAAACAATGCATTAAACAAATAACCACAAATCAGCTTTTCCTTGACAGTAATGTAGTTGGAAGGTCCAGCACACTGTCCACATACCAAGTTAAAACCATTTACTTACTGTATGTGTACGTCTTAATTTCCTGATCACCGGTCCGGAAATGATTCATTCTGCAAATAATTAATCAACGGACAGAATATTAATCTCCACTAACTGACCGTCCGCTAAGCCTGGTCACACCTAGTTACCGTCGCTAACTAAGCTTGTCAAGCTTAATGCAGTTAATTTACCACTTGAAATTCTGGCTAGTTTCAGAAGTAATGGGTCACTGATTTCAGACATGGGTAGACCCTCATATTGTAGTCGGCAACTGTTGATTTTACCGTCTGAAATAGCAACTGTTGCTATCTACAACACTTGTTCTTCATAAATGATATACTCGCTGGCTTGGGGAAGTAACTGTAGAGGTTTTAAGGTGGACATGCCGATATTTGAAGGCTATACGTTATGGCAGATAAACACACTGATGTATCCATTTCTGACACTGGCTTTTGTGTTTTAATATTTTGTAGATGCTTAAAAATTCCTCCAGTATATTTAAAATGCAAAGCCAGTCTTCCGGCAGTGTTCAGGGGAGGGGATTAATGCACGCACAACTGATGACTGATTCATTGTGTGAGTCATTCATGGCGAAGAAATGCCAAATCATTTGCTGTTTCCGTTTCAGATGTGAGGACTTGTTGCTTTTCTGTGTTTTTGTACCGTAAGAAATGGAATATTTTTGGATTCTGGACTCTGTTGAACAAAACAAGTAATTTGAAGAGATGTCGCCGTGGGCTCTGCGAAAGAGTGATGTGCATTTCCTTTGTATTTGCTTGACATTTTATGGACTAAATGATAGATAGATATAAAAGTAACCTATTCATCTTTGAATAGAGAGGCTTGTCACTGTGCTAACTGTAGACTATATAAGATGGTGTCATAACAACTCAGGATGTACAGGTGGGATGCGAATGTAAAATAGATAGAAATAAAAGTGTGGGTCTTCGTTGGAAAGCCTAGGGGCAGACCAGGAGCCATACCAGCCTTTTTTATTCCTCTGCTTGTCATCGTTCTCTCTCTCTCTCTCTCTCTCCCTCCCTCCCTTGCTTTCTATCTCTTCAGCGTGTCTCTTCAGCGTGTCTCTTCAGCGTGCCGTAAAAGCAAAATGCCTCGAACACTTCCTTTTCCGTTTGGTTATTTTTTGATGCATGCTTTCCAGTTGTCCGCTCTGTGATGTAACACCAGTGGTGTGTCAGACTGAAGGTAGGAGATGTTCCTCTCTCTCTCTCTCTCTCTCTCTCTCTCTCGCAGTCTGTTCCTATCTAGCTTTTATTTTAAAATGTATTTCTGAATGAAGGCCACCCACTCAGTGATGTGACATAGCTTTTCTCAGAATCGGATGGCAGCGTAGGAGTCGTGGCATTTCAACTCCTTTTATTTCTCTCAATTATTCTTATGCTCTTACACACACACACACACACACACACACCTCTCTACACCTCTCCTTCCTAACACCTCCATCCATTCATCCGTCCAGGACACTGCTGAGTGCTCGGTGCTGTCAGCCAGATCCTGACGCACTCAGTCAGTCACACATGCGTCACCTATTCTGGCCGAGCGCCGCCGTCTCGCTGCAAGCTGCCCTCCACATGTACGTGTGTGTCCGGGGTCACGCACCCCTACAGGGCTACACTATGGAGGCTGGGAATTGGATGAAACCTTATTTTGAAGCCAAAGAAATACTCTCTTTATTTCTATTGGAGCGGATCCACTTTCAACACCACACAGTAAAAACACGGGTCAAAACATCAGAGATATCGGAGCGCCTTTGTGGCCGAGTGGCTACGGCACATGCCACATGACGGCAACGTTGCCAGGTCCACTCCAGCTGGCAACATTTGTTACAGGTTATTCCCCACTCTCTCTCCCTCCCTCTCTCTCTCCCTCCCTCTCTCTCTCTCTCTCCCTCCCTCTCTCTCTCTCTTCCTCTCTCTCTCTCTCTCTCTCTCTCTCTCTCTCTCTCTTTCTCTGTCTTTCCACCCCACATTTCCTGTTCACTCTCCGAAACATACCTTTTCTAAAAGAAAAAATATTTCAAAACAAATTAGAGATACCAGCTTCTCTGGTCTGACCAGTGCTGTTTTTTGGTAACACTTTATAATAACTATCCGTTGTAACTCGTTAATAGATCATTAGTAAACTCTTAATTAATGATTATTAATGATTTGTTAAGTGTTTGTTAGCAGTTTGTTAAGGATTTATAACAATGGTAGATAGTTAATATCTTAATAATTGAATCAGTTCATCTGGGAGGTAATCCGAGATTAACTGATTACGTCACGTTCAAGTCCATGGCATGCACAGTGTGTATTGAGTTTATTTAAAAATATTTGAAAATGGGGCTGCCCTCAGTTGCCCATGCACTGTGTATAGTCTATAGCCTATTTCAGCCTCGTCGGTATCTCGGATTACCTCCCAGATGAACTGATTCAATTATTAAGCTATTAACTATCTACCATTGTTATAAATCCTTAACAAACTGCTAACAAACACTTAACAAATCATTAATAATCATTAATTAAGAGTTTACTAATGATCTATTAACAAGTTACAACGGATAGTTATTATAAAGTGTTACCTGTTTTTTTAAGCCAGCTAACGATATTAGCAGTATTAACCTTTATTATATAACATTAAAACATTTAAAACCTCAAAATTCTATTAGTCCAACACTATTCCGACATAAAAAGCATGTAACGTAATGTGTGTCATTGTAGCTTGGAGGACAGGTGAGTAACAGTAAGCTACGGTTAAACAAGCTCAAAACCAAGATACAGTTTATCATAGCCACCGGTTAATGAACAGTTATGTAACAACAGGAAAAAATGGAAGATAGGCCTGTTGTTGCTTTGGGCCCGACTGCAATACAGGAATATTTTTTCTCCTTTAATTGCCTCCACTGTTGGTTCTGTTGCAAATTGGAAGATGCACACTGATTTACCGCTCGCTCTCGGCTTTGTAAAGCAATGTGCTCGCAGGAATAAATGAACCAGGGATACAGCAATGATAAAGAGTCATCTGTAATATTTACACTGCTATTATATTAGATATTAAATACTCTCTGTTAAGGCTGTGATTTAGGCGTTTTGCCACGCGAAATTAGAAGTGAAGCCTGTAATTACTCAGTTTTATATATATATATATATATAGATTTATATTGAGGACACACCATATGGTTGTGTCTAGTTGGCAAATTGATGAATCCCATATGCAGGTGTAACATCATCAAAATCTTGTTATTTTCTATTTGTAGCACCATTTGTGAACAGGCCGTAAATATGGAGCGCTAATCATGATGCATTATAGTTATGTTTGCAAAGAATCTCTTACTTTAAAATGAATCACTTGTTGGTTTTCTTGGTGCACTGAACAAATGGTTCAGAAAGCAGTAGGTGTTTAGAACATACATCACCAAATACATAGACTTAAGGATAAAGCCATACATTTTCTGGAGATATTACACAACATTTGTCTGTGTTAACATGCCAGAAATGTGTTAAAAGTGTTTGGAATTCATTTTTTTCTCTATATTATTAGACTATTCAGGAGGCAGTGGGCATTGAAGTGTCTGCCACCCACACATTACATCAGCTTCTTTGCTCTCATCCAGCCTGGGTGTTTATTATTAGCCTTCCCTTTGTTTGTAAAAGAGTAGAACACACACATTAACGCAGGGCTGATACAGGCATTGTCCTAAATGCAGTTAAAAGCTTGTGAAAAACTGCTGTACTCTCTCTCTCGCTCTCTCTCTGTCTCTCTCTCTCTCTCTCTATCTCTATCTCTCTTTCTCTCTCTCTGTCTATCTCTCTCTGTGTCTCTATCTCTCTGTCTTTCTCTCTTTCTCTCTTTCTCTCTCTCTCTCTCTCTCTGTCTATCTCTCTTTCTCTCTGTCTCTCTCTCTCTCTCTCTCTATCTCTCTCTGTGTCTTCTCCCTCTCATTGCGCTCAGCACACCTGCATTATGACGTCCCCACAGACTCACAACGACCAAGGTCCATAACAGTATCTTTCACTTCAGCCCAGGGAACAACTCATAACCGGTGCAGTTTGTCATCCCTCAAACTAAGTGAGGTTGTTTAGGAGATGACAAGAGTGTCTCTTGCTGCCTGTCACTGTAGGTTAGACAGATACACGCCAGCCACTCTCCACTCCTTCTGCACTGCTTTAAAATAGCCACAGAGTTTAAAAAGGCATTGAACTGCATGGCTTCAATAGTGCTATTCATGAGATGCTTATTTGATTAAAAGTGATTGGCCTCAATGTTAGCTGGTTGGCTACTGTGAAGGGGCATGGGGCTACAGGTGTGTGTTTGTCCCTTAAGGGTTGTTGCAACTAAGGAATATTTACATTACTAATTGATCTGTAGATTATTTTCTCCAATGGTTTTGTCTATATTTTGTCTGAATTCTGAAAATGTCAGTAACAAAGAGCCTGTCGCTGGTTCCTAGTCAGTTGGAAAATAGACATATAAAGAATGTTACTAGATCTGATCCCAGTATCTCGTCCTCGCTCCAGCTGTGTGTGTGTGTGGACATGCGGTCAATGTGTGGTTTTGGATGAAAGTGGTTCCTTATTGTTTTACACTGGCAAGATGTCAGAGCCCTCGACTTCCTGTGGTAGACCAACGCTGGCTCAGTGCAGCGGTGGAGAGAACACACTTGACACGCTCTCTCATAGATGAGTGTGTGTGTGTGTGTGTGTGTGTGTGCGCGCGCGTCTCCCCGCTGGAGTTTGAATTTCTATGCTAGCTTACAGCCGGGGGCCGATGATAATGAAGATGTCCGCCAACTTTTTTTCTAAGCGAGCAGATGTCTCACGCGGCTCACTGTGTTGTTGTGAATCTTAATAAATCCATTCAGCCCAAATGAATGCAAAGCAGAGAACAGTGTTTGTCTGAAGCTCAAACTCATACTTACACACAGCTGTTAGAAGATTAGTTGATCGTCAGCAGGGATTTCGGTTGTTGTCGATATATATCTGTTGACAAAATGTTTTCATCCGCAACTTGAGACACAAATATATCGATGCAACTATTACTGGTTTAATTGATCAGACCATCTATGGATTGGCAGAAGTTTCTATACACAACAATACTGTGAATACATACAGAAGTCATTTGTTAAGTAAAAAGGGCCAAATATTAGTTTATTTCAGCTTCTCAAATGTGAGTGTTTTTTTCAGATATAATTTGGTTTTGGTCTGTTTTAAACATGTAGTATGAGCTCTCACCTTGGGGGCTGTGATGTTTGATTATTTTTGAACATTTGATAGAATGCTTATCAAAATAATCATCCGTGGGAAGCCATCATGCTGCGTACATACTTTTTTTTTGCCCTGCTCAAAGGCACATTAGCAGTCATATCATATCCCAGCCTCTTTGTCTAGAGAAATCAGAAGTTGCAATATGGCAGCGCAGATTCAAACTCTGTACAGGAATCTACACAGCAGCACTCATTCACTCTTTGGCATTTTCCCTTTTTTCCAATTTCAAACTTTTCTTTCTAAATTATTACCCCTGCCACATCAGCTCACTCCCCAGCAACGCCCCGTGATAGATGGTACGCGCATTCCCCCCTTTTCTATTTGTGTGTGGGATGGCGTGCGCCGAATAAATGTCAGCATGTTTTATTTATCGTCGCTCGCACACGATCATCCCCTCTGTTCCTGCGTTAGATTTATAGGGATTTGGGACACTTAGCTCTCTTGAGAAAGAAGTGTATAATAGGATTTGCAGGGTAATGCAAAGTTGGTGTGCACTCAATCAGAAATGTAGCACTTCTTGCACTAAACTTACACACACACACACACACACACACACACACACACACACACACACACACACACACACACACACAAACTTAGTTATTATTCTGTCTCCGTAGACGTCACGCTTTAAGTACAAGGATTTCTGTGTCTGCTCTAATGCATGCCTCCTTTTCCTTTCTACATATTTAAACCATTTGCATTCTTTTATCTAGTGCAATTCCATTGTATTATGAGTAATTTATTTCATATGAGGGCACGTGCAATATAGTCAAGGCCTGTGCAATCTCCTTTCAACCAAGTCTCAGCTATTTTATGGATTGATTGATATTTAATGTATTTGTTTTTATGCAACTGTTGTCAGCACTTTTTGCCCAAGACAAATTTACTTTGGGCCAATAAGGTTTTTCTTATCTTAACTTAAAGCTATAGTGTGTAACTTCTGTTACAACAACACTGTTGGCGCATCTTCCTGAGGTAAGCCTTCAGTTGTCACACATGGATTCTGTTTGTAAATGCTGCCATACTGAGTTAATACAGAGAGAGTATTGTGCAGCTGATAGGCTTAGTCAACTTTGTGTCAACCCGTTTGACTATGGCTTGAATGTTACCGACATTCATCGATATGAAAAAGTTACGCACCATAGCTTTACCGTTAACCTGGAATGTTATTTTGACGAACGGTGAGAGGAATCTGCCATGACATGGGGAAGTCACACGGGCAATTACAGGCATTTTAAATTAGAGGTTAGAATCAAGAGATTGACAACAAGACAACAACAGCAGAAGCATTAGGGCCCCGCTGTGGCAATCAGCGAAGGTAAGAAATAAGGCAGAAAGGAGCCGAAAACAAATCACTGACTGACTGCTGTGTCACTGAGCCAAGTCATTTAGCTGAAGGATGTAATTCTTTGAGCTCCTAATATCCTGGATGTGTCTCCGGTACATGGCTCAGTCGCGGGCGGCCCTTTTTCCTCTTTACATCTGTTTTGCAGGTTCAAGTAATGGACGTCGGGCAATCGTTTGCACTTCAGAGTCTATCGGCTTCTCCTTTTGTGTGTGTGTCAGTCACAGGAAGAAAAGATCATAATCCATTTCAAATCGCCGTTTATTCCGCCCACTCACCTCCCAGATTAGTTTTTTAGACGTGTAGTAAAGATCAAACACCCCCATGAGTAACTAGGACTGTCTTTGAAATACTCTTGTCTTATAAAGGTGGAGTCAGTGATTCTGGAGAACGCTTCTTGTCAAAATCAGTGAATATATCCTCACTATCCGCTACCTGTCCGTACTGTGTGTGCGCTGGAAAAAAAACAGTGTTAATACACAGCTTAGGCTCTGTAAACTGGTATGTTAAAGAAAGGGTATGTAAACAAAGGGGGCCACCCAAGCAACATACCCGTTTACAGAGCCTAGGCTTTGTATTAACACTTTAAGTCCCTCTTTCTCGCCAAGGGAGATCACACAAAAGACCACAATTAAAGGTAATCACCTTTTGGATGGTAGTAGCCTCACGGGAAGTAGCCTCATTTTGGTAGCAGAGGTCACTTTGAAAACAGTGGTGGACACACATGCACACATACACACACACATACACACACACACACACACACACACACACACACACACACACACACACACACACACACGCACACACACACGATGATAATGATTGTGCCGCAGTTGTCCTCCATGCTTCAAGGGGATCACTATCAGGGTGTCACGCTGACTTCTCCCCAGTAATGACTCTTTGTCCATGTGCGAAATTGGGCTTGCTCCTTTGACATCCTATAACACAGCATCGTGGCTTCACGGCTTGGAAAACAAATAAAAAATAAAAATAAACAACCAACAGAGTGCACCATTATTTCTTAGGGCTTAGGAGATGGGCCTTCTTTTTTTTTTATACCTTCCGAGAGCTTTGATTTTCCAGTTGAATAGGATGTGGTCACAGAGTGCAAATCGTCCGCTCCAGACTTTGATTCAGATACCGCGGGCGCTGATATGTGTTGAGTTGTATCCTGGCTTTAATGTTGACACCAGTAGGTTGAAGGATGTTGTGTAGGGAGGAGGAAGTAGAAAGATGTCCACAGGTTGTCTCCGTAGGTTGGAACAAAACCAAAATCTCCTGTCTTCTGTCAACCGTAGGTCCCTCCCCTTTCATGTTCACTGCTTAATGGGCCATTGATCTGTGGGACGGGGACATTGTACCGCGATCACTGGCAACAAGAAAAGCAATCTGCACGGGAGAATAGGGGCGTTCTCTTCTCGAATAAAAGCCGTACAAAGAAGTAGTGGAGGGAAAGAAAGCTGGTATAAAGGGGTAAAGCCACTTGTGTGATGTGTGGAACTTGTCCAAAAACCTTGCTAACAAAGTGATTTAAAGGTGGAGTCAGTGATTCTGGATATTTTGACAAATATCACTTTTTTGTCAATATCATTGAATATCATCCCCCCACCTGTCTGTACTGGGTGTGCGCTGATAAAAAAAAAAGTGTTAAGACACAGCCTAAGCTCTGTGAAACGGGCATGTTGCTAGCATAGATAGTAAATAATATGGATGTAGCATCCGGGCTGACCTCAGTTATTCACACGGCATCCAATAATCCTGGTTTGTGCGCGTCGCCATTTTGTGAGGGGGAGGGAGATAGCTGACGTATACCTCCGAGGCAAAGTGAGGGACAACGGGCGGAGAGATGTCACTCAAGAGATCGCGCCAATACATTTTAACCTCCAAAAGAATAAAAACTAGCGTGGGCCAAAAAAATTCACCCCCCTCAGTGTTGTCATGGAGATATGACCTGTACATACAGACTAAAATGGTTTCGTGGCCCAGGCTGTAAATAGGTTTAATAATGCTGTGAAAACGGCATGTTTAACATTGGAGTCAACGAGAGATGGCTGTCTTCTGCTCCCAGCCCCCAGTGGCACTTCCTGGTTACTACAGTTGTGGTCACTTCCTTATTGGATGCTGGTAAAAATCGCTGAGGTTGGGGCTTGGTTGCTAGCTACTGTGGGCCCCCTTCGTTTACATACTAGTTTACAGAGCCTAGGCTGTGTATTAACTCTGGATTTATTTATTGAATATAGACGTCCTGTTTGAGTTTTCAAAATAAAAGCACACATGTCAAGGACATAAGGCCCGATCATCTTTATAATCTATTGTAACTAATTCTACACTTTTATTGCCCGCCGTTCATTTAAATTATTTACGCTTCGGTTGTGACATTTCCAGCTACTGAACTCGTCCGATTGACACGCAAGCTGTTTGAAGCGTCACCCCCAAGGTCCTAATCAGATACGCTGCAGGAGCAAGTGTGTGCAAAATCTATTACTGTGTATCACTGAGCCTTTCCGCTTCGCAACCGTCACACTTGTTAGACGTGTTTGCATGTGTGTGCGTGTAGTATGTTGTCATGGTTCGCTGTGTTGCTCTTAGCTGGAGCACATTATTTTCAAAGCCAGCATCGATTTCTAACAGCATTGATTTTTACAAGGCGATACAGCTCATCAGGTACATGAGGTGAGAGCAACCAGAGAGCTATTTCTGGTTGGATTTGTCTGTGTAACACGCAAGAAATGGAAGGTAGAAAAGTCAAAACAAGAGCTAATTTTTTATTGTTTTGTCTGTTAACCCAATTTCTAAAAAGGTTACACTACTTCAAATCCTCCAAATATTTTCTAAATGGATACGTTTTGATTGCATAGAACGTCACATTTTGATGGCCAACCTATTAATTCAAAGTTTTTAGTTGACCTGGTGGCTCAGGTCAGGAGGAAAGCGAGCGGCTGTAAAATATCTCTGCAAGCGGACTGACATGCCTTCCACAATCAGTGTCAATCTCAGGCCTGGCCCAGTTCTCACACATTCATCATCATGCCCCACAGCTTATTCTATCCGTCCATCGACAAGCTTGATCTTTCCACCAGCAAGCCGATCTAGCCTGCTGTGTGTGGCTACACACACGCATTCATGCACACGCACACACACACACACACACACACACACACACACACACACACACACACACACACACACACACACACACACACACACACACACACACATTGTTTATCTGCGATGGGGAGAGATAACACCAGAGTATTTGTTTGGGCTTTCTGAGCTCTGCGATTAGAACACAACAATGCAGGCCGTGCCAAAATATACAATCCTTTTACGATGAAGAAAAGAAAACATTGTCTTTCCACTCAATGCAACAATCTTCGATCTATCTACACTTGGGAAAAATCCATTAGCTTTGACTTGGTTTTCATACATTATAATGTCAGATTTTAAATAAAACCTTCAGTTATTTCCTGTGGGGTTTATACTATATCAGTTGTTGGAAGCCTCCTCTGCTGGCCTGTCGCACCTCACAGTAGATCCATCCGCACTTGAACGGGATTAGAAAACAATCCCTGCTGCACACACACACACACACACACACACACACACACACACACACACACACACCTCTCTTCTGCTCCATCCACTGTGGCTAATTCCGCCTGCCTGCCCTGCTCCCTTGGGCGTAATTGATTCTCATATCATTAACCGTATGTGGATCTATCCTGGGGGACACGCCCACTGTTTTCGCTGCAAACTTTCTCGCTGGTTGAACCGACGCACAGTACTCAGTGAGCTTGACTCTCTGTGTGCATGCAACAATGGCTGCAATGTACACTATCTGGTTATCTGCTTGGGCAGGCCTTTAAGTAGCTATCACCTCACCGATTGTTTGGTCTAGAAGCATGGGGAGGCGTAAAAAGTGGAGGGTGTCCGTGCGGTCGCCATTTGCCACCGTGAGGGGTCGTTTGAGCCCCAAGAGGAAGGGTGTGGAGGGGCTGTGTGTGAGCAGTGTGATGGGGGTCCTACGCTCCCACACCTGGCTGGTAGGAGAGGAGGACGCGGCCCTGTTGACGGCCTGTCACTCAATGCCGCTGTGCAGACACCACAACCACCAGCGCTACCGCCAGCTGCACCAGAGAGCTCACTCCCTCTCTCTCTCTTTCTCTTTCTGCTCAGATGGAGGCAGCGAGGACCTGGCAGACCCACGCTCGCCCGGTCTAGACCCGCACCTCAGCCACGGCGGCCAAGGTAAGAAAAATGTACCAGATAACTCCCTTTGCTTTGATGTTTTTTTTTTATTTTTTTATGAATAATCACATGTGAAAAGTAGGGCTGCATGATATGAAAAGGTCAACTTGCGATATGGGATAACATTGTTGGATATTGCAATGACGACATCACTAAATAAATGAACAAATGCATAAATATACAGTGTTAAAGATGGAGTCAGTGATTCTGGAGAACAGTACTTGTCAAAAAATTTTTTTGTCATAATTTATATTATTTTTAATATTTAATTATATAATAATATAATATAATAATTTCCATTGGAACAACATGGCATCATCATTAATTATCACTTAAGCAAACCTCTTCTCCCTTTACAAAATGTTCTGGTAGGCTGCATCTGATTGGCCAAATATATTGAGGGGGTGTTGATATCGCAATAACGATACAATTTTTCGATATAAAGTACAGCCCTAGTCAAGAGTTTGTCATATTGCTTGTAATGGAGTGTGCAGAGCTGCTCCCAAAGTGCATTATGTGAGTGAATGAGTAGCCGGGTAGCAGAGGAACAGAGTGTGAGCTGTTTTTCAGACCTTTACCTTCATCATTTCCTGTAATATTTGTCTCTCGGCACTCGGCAGCGGTCTCTTCCCAGACTCCCCAATTCTACTCCCTTAATGTTCTCGGCAGCAGACACCAGTGGAGGCCTTGTTTGCCATGCTGTATTTCATTCAACTTTTATAGCAAGAAAACTTTATGACCAAGGGAGATGAAGTTATAGTTACAGGGGAGGGAACTGTGTATGAAATTTATATTCTTGTAAGTTTTGCCTGTAAATCTGAGTTTACTTCTCGGCGGGATAGGCCTTTGTGCAAAAGTGAGATGTTTTATCATCAAAAGGAAATGTCAGTGCTAGGCGGAAAATGTTTTTCTGGTGTATATAATTTTCCTTTTTTTCCTCCCTTCGTTTTGTCTGTTTTGAGCGGAAACATAAGTAGGTGTTTATGTGTTTATTTTGAGGCATGGAGTGGCCTCTTAAACATGTCAACAATCTAAAATAAAGCACCACCAATTTTCACTTTCAAAGTGACTTCCATCTTTGCCCTCAATCGCACCGTTTTGAATGTTCCACTTTAGAATATCACAATTTTTTCATGAGGCCGTTCAGAAAAAACTATTCACAAAGTGTTTGAGTGTAAGTACCAAGAAGTGCTTCATTTAGCCACATTTAGTGTCACTCTCTAATTATAGGAGGATTATTTGAATGTGAAATGCTAAATTCTCTACCTCAGTGAAGAGTAATTTGATAATAGCAGTAAAAATTGTGCGTTTTCACTCAATAGTAAAACACATTAAAGCATTTAGTTGAATCTTGACAACTGCTACCAGAATACCAGATTCCTCGTTGGTATTCACACCATGCAGGCTCTGCAGACATAAAGGGATAATTTTCGTGCTGCTTTGGCTGTTGATTTTGCTTTCGCAGTGACCATTCCCCAGAGAATAGCTTCTGCCAGGGTCGTGTGTGTGTGTGTGTGTGTGTGTGTGTGTGTGTGTGTGTGTGTGTGTGTGTGTGTGTGTGTGTGTGTGTGTGTGTGTGTGTGTGTGTGTGTGTGTGTGTGTTTGCATTTGTTCCAGTGTTTTTACACCAGCATGCTTGCTTTACAACACCCTCTCTGACCCTATCCTAACCGTCCTACACGCTTCCTCTGGGACGTCCTAGTGTCTGATAATGGCTCCATGTCTCAGTGTGACGGCTGCTATCTGAAGCGAGACCGCTGTTTGACCGCTCGGATTGTCCAGCTTCGTCTACAGGGAACAGGGCAGTCCGAGCCGGAACTGATTCGCAAAATGGATGTTGTTATTACAGACAGCTTGGATGGTTTTTGGTTCACAGGGTGAATGTGAGTGTGTGTGTGTGTGTGTGTGTGTGTGTGTGTGTGTGTGTGTGTGTTAGGGTTGGGCAGAATCCAATTTTTGATACTATTAAACATTTTCCCAAATCATACCCCAGTTCACAGAATTACCGTATGGTAATATACATTTCTACTTCAACTGTAGCCTGTTTCTTTTAGTTTCGATGCAGTTACCTTCGCCTTATACTAATTTTTACTGAACAGCGCTCGAACACATCACAATGTAACTCAATACAACCTACGTTCAAAACTAAATAAACTTACAAAGTGTATGCGTGTAAAGTGTTTTAAGCTGCATTCTTATATTTAAGGTGCCTTACACAATGACATTTTTGAAAATGATTTACCGTTATCATAATTTGTGGTTTTTGAAGCAAGAGAGGAAAATGGCTGGGTATAGAGCGTCTAAGTGTGCTCCGTCTGTAATTACTGCTCATTGTGCAAGATTTTTTCGTTTTTTTCCCCAAACAAAAACGCTTTCTCATGGTCATGACTGTGCTCTTTTTTTAGCTTTTGTTTAAACACATTTCAGATGGTTTAGAAAATCTGCCCTTTTATTATATGAAGATGGTTAGGTTATTTGTGTAACCGTGGAGCTAACAGAGGGTCAGTCAGGCAGGCAGGCTGTAGTTTACAACACGACTGTAAACTGCACGTGTTGCCTTCAGGGCTGTTCCCTCTTCTGGGTCACGCCAATTCTGGCTGCGCTCGATAGATACTGCCGCGTCACAGATATCAGAATCCAGGGATCAGGCTGAGGTGACGTCAGAATAAACTGTCATAGACTTACAGTGGTTAACAAAGAGAAACACCAGTCGAATCCAGTTTACATTCACAACACAGCGTTAGGGAATGTTACTAGGTCTTGAGGTGAGACATTTTCGAAGTAGATCTGCCGGAAAAGAGGATTCTGGCTTTCATTCACCTATGACCCCTTCCCAGGGAAATGCCAGAATATTACTCAGAAAGGGGTGCATGTCTGTATGAGGCTCAATGCAGTCCAACTCAGTGGCCTACGTTCTAGAATAATTAGTCGATCGACAGTTAATTGTGTAGATAATCAATCAATTGTTTATTATCAAGCAAAATGCCAAACATGCTGTTGTTTCTTCCTTTGCTAAAACTGACTGTTATTCATCCAACCCTAATGTATTTCTATCTAATGTACCACTGAAAGCAGAGAAAAGCCTCTCTCTCAGACTATTCCTCTCCTGTCCCCTCCCTTCCTGCAGGTGGCAGCATAGACAGTGACTGTGCCTTTGAGGGAGACTACGCCGTGCCCCTGTCCCACATGACTGAGGGCATGCAGCACATTCGCATGATGGAGGGCGTGTCGCGCTCGCTGCCCTCCTCCCCACTACTCACACACCAGACCATCAGTGTGAGGCTGCAGCCCGTCAAGAAGCTCACAGGTAAATACACTATATACACTCTGTCCATGGTAAATACACTATAGCAGGCCCATGCATAGTGTAACCAATTGAATTCAGTTTGAGTGGTGTTGTCACATAGAAATCCACAGCCAACAACACAGATGTGGGCTGAATAAATGTGATTCAAATGTGTCTTGTATACTATGCACAATCTTGCCTGTAGCTGTCCTCCCTCTAAGACTCATTAGATTAAGCACGCACACACACACACACACACACACACACACAGCCTCCCTTAACCCTTTCACTATAGGCAGGGTAACTAATCTCCGAGTCACACATTGGTGATTAACGCACATTTTATATGAGACAAAGTGAAGAGCGAGTGGTGTGGCACCTCACTCTGATGCTTTTTAGATAAGCTGTAATGACTGACCCGCTAATTGTGGCTTGGAAACATACAGCAAACTGAGGCCTGGCTGGCTGCGGCAAACACACTGCTATCTCCTGTAATGTCTCCTAATCACCAAAGTCCTTTTCATCTAATTGACGGAGCCGAGAAACAGCTGATGGGCTGTGAGGCCGTGGTCAGCTCTGCTCTGCTTCTATCGCCATCCATCTCTCACACCACTAATCGTTTTCCTCTCCACACTCATCTCTGACATTCAGGGAATGTGGGAACTACACACACACACACACACACACACACACACACACACACACACACACACACACACACACACACACACACACACACAAATCCCTCTTTCTCGTTCTCTCTCTCTGTCTCTCCATTTAACTTGATTATGAGTCTGTGTCATGTTATAAAGGGGGGAAGCTTGTGGTCTTGTACACAAGGCATCCGTGGACATCCCAGGCTTTACTTTACTGCTGCTGCTGTGTTGGATTTCAGATTGCATTATATGAAATACATTATTGACATTGCGGTTTGCAGCCAATTTCAGTGCAGCAGCCTCCGCACGGAAGAAGTGAGTGAGTGAGTGAGTGTGGGTGTGAGGGAGTTGAAAAGCTTGATTCAGTCACCACTAGGGTGCACCAGCCTCTCAGATACATCAGATCGTTAACCATTTTCTAATCTGCCATTGGGGGGAACTGTGTTTTATTTTTTTACATCACACAGAATGATTTATAGTCTCTCCTTGGTCGTCCAAACCGTGAGCTTTTAAAGGGAAATACGCCGAAAACTGGTTTTCTTTCAGTCGTTAAGTGGGTGTGCCACACTGGTGTTTACTTCATGTTTTAGGACTAAGTTGATGTCTGCCCTTTCATCTGCGTGAATGGAATTCATTTTCTAGAGCAACTATTAGAATTTTCACGTGTGTGTGTGTGTGTGTGTGATTCTTGCTGTCTTAATGGCCGTCAGAGAGGAGAATGCTGTTTAACTGAAGTGTGTGGTGCCTTCTCATTCCTACTATTCCTTCTCCAAGCCTGACGTAGGGATTGGTCTCTTAACTGCAGTATCGTCACACCTGTCGTCAGCTGGCTTGTTATATTATGCCAGTCAGGTGCACTCTAGTGTGTGATATTGCTGTCTGTTGTACAAAAAAGCTCAGAATTTTAGTTTTTGCCATACAACTATGATTTTGTTGAGCCGGTGTGGCCTCATAGGACTGGTATCTGTAGGTCATAAAAGGTGAAGAGGCTCCCTTACTGTATATGCCAACCTCCCCCCCTCAAGCATTATGTCATCATATCACACGCTGATGTGACATTTCACGTATAAAACAACAAGCTCTGTCTGTCTGTCTGTCTGTCTGTCTGTCTGTCTGTCTGTCTGTCTGTCTGTCTGTCTGTCTGACTCTATGACAGCAGCATCATCATGGTCAAAGCCCTCCAGTGCCCCTGTGTCTGCTGCTCTCAAGTGGCACTGAGCAGCAGATTGCACCAGGGCTCGACCAACCCCAGCTTTTCTCACCCTTTAATTAATTCAACTCAGCACCACTTCCCGCACAGCTTGACAGGGTGTGTGTGTGTGTGTGTGTGTGTGTGTGTGTGTGTGTGTGTGTGTGTGTGTGTGTGTGTGTGTCTGTGTGTGTGTGTGTGTGTGTGTATGATTGTTTGTGCATTTGTTTGTGTGTTGGCAACAGAGGCCAGAGGTGGCAGAGGAGCAACATTAGAGAGCAAATAGCAGCAGGTCCTCAAGGCTGCAGTACTTTGATCTCCCTGTGGTGGTCTCTCTCTCTCTCTCTCTCACTCACTCACTCTCTCTCTCTCTCTCTCTCTCTCTCTCTCTCTCTCTCTCTCTCTCTCTCTCCCCTCGCCCTCCTGTGTAGAGCCCCTGATTGGTTTTTAGGCAGCCAGCGAGTGGTGTGTGTCGGTGAGGGGCTTGAGTTATTCAGACCTCAAGGCCCTCTGATAGAGCATTGAAAAAACGCCATGAAAGCGTTGACCTTTTTAGAGAATCATTGAGTTTGTGATTTAATCGACGGCCGCCTGCCTGCAGCCTCTCGAGGGGGTCCTCACATGCTCCGGGGGTCAGCAGCTTGTCAAGCAGGCAGGTGAGGGCCGCGGGATACCATGCAGCTCCCTGGCAATACTTCACTCATTTCACAATAATTTTTTTGGTTGTTGTTTTTGGTGGAATCAGAAGTAGGGAACATTGATTTTCAATGGACATTAAAGGTGTTACGAGGAACTTTTAAATATGTGTGAAACAGTCTCATGTTTCCTTTGATTATCATAAATTACATATAACAGCAAACGAGACCATAAGTGCAAAGAATACTGTTTTTATATGGTTTTTCTTAATGCCTTTGTCATGGGTACGTGCCCAGTAACTACAGCTGGCATTGTAAAAACACAACCGATTTTGTCCAAAGGAGGTGCTAGAATGAACACAAACTGAAAGTTCCTCGGAGCATCTTTAAATAATATTAAAAAAAAACAGATTCAATGTATTTTTCACAAGTGATATCTGCAAATACGACCATTTATTTTGGCTGCTGTGTCAGGTTTTCTACCCAAAAATATGAAAAGTAAGTTAGTTTTTATTCACACACTACGTTTTTATATATTGTGGGTGTCGGCCGGAAAATGCACCTGTTGAAAGACGAAGTTTTACTATATAATAAATAACTGAATACATCTTCATCTCAGCAGTGGTGGATGATGCCATCTTTAGTAACTGTAGCTTCTTGTCTTTGAAGGCCGCTGTAACTTGTGTACATTTTCCGAACGTGGAAGTTACCCTGCAATCTAGAATTTACACCACTCTACATGACACCAAAATACACCTTTACTGGAGAGTTTGTACATCTGAGCCTCACTTTGTCTAAGATGTTATGCCAACACTGGGCCTTGATTGTCTATGTAACTGTTACGATTTGACATAATTGCACGGAAAATGTTCACTTTGCAAACACATTTTTAGATGAAAGCAATTACACAATATCTGGGATTCTTTTTTCCCTCTCTCCTGCTGTGCACTCCTTGAAAACACATGTCTTCACCAGCGGGGTTCACTCTAGAAATGCAGCATTCCTTCATAGTCATGTGCATGTGTCATAGGCATGTTTTACAGATGGCGGGATCCGTCTTCACGTTGGCTATTTTTAGTCGGCTCTTGTGCGAAACCTTTTCATCTAAATGAATGCCGGTTACATTCAAGCCATCGCCAAACGTATTGACATAAAGCTGATTGAGCCAATATCAGCTCCACAAAACTCTCTCTGTATTTCTCAGTACGGCTGCGTTTACAAACTGGTGTCGCCGCATGACACTGGCGCAGGAGCTCAGAAAAATCCCAAGAAGAAGCGGCCAAGAAATGTTTCAGTTGTTGATTCTACTGCTAATAAAAAAAAACTGAACGTATAGCTGAAGATATAAAATCCATGCACGATCGCCAAAGGCTTACCTCATGTAAATGCGCCGACAATGTTGTTGTAAATACTATTATATAGAATTCTTCATTGGGACAATAGAAGTTACGCACTATAGCTTTAAGACTATGAGTGGCAGTGATCCCTCACTCTGGCAGCGATATCTCACTGGCCCCATAGTGTATGAGTTGTTTTAACTGATTGCTTATTTGTTCCTCTAATAAACACTTCACTCAAGTGTCACGCCCGGCCCCGGAGACGCTGCCCTACGGTTGATTGATTGATCGGCGGCCTCCAAGCTCCACTCTGGAACATTTAAAGAGAATTATTTCAACATCGCTCACCCAGATTGCACTGTGTTTCCTCCTAATTAATGACAGCAATCAATACAATTACTGCCTCTCTCCAATGGATCGCAACATAAAGGTGGAAAATTGCATCTGGCCTTTTAAAAAAAAAAAAAAATTAAAAAAACCGAGAATAGGCTTGATTCAATGGTACCACCTCGTTTTTTTTTCTCCCACTCTTGCTGCAATTAACGCAGCGATATGAGTATGTCTAAAATCAATCGTCTCAGTGATGCTCGCAGTTAAATAGAGTGATGTGCGGATGGGAGGCAATGTTACAGTTTAGCGAACTTCTAAGTGGTCACATGATGTTGTGTAGACAGTGTGCTGAAAAACTGCTGAGTCAGCGTGTAGGTCTTGTGTGTGTGTGTGTGTGTGTGTGTGTGTGTGTGTGTGTGTGTGTGTGTGTGTGTGTGTGGGTGTCCGTAAAGGGTCCATATGAAAACAGTGGAGCTCTGTTAAATTAGTGTACTCATGATGAACCCTGCACCTGTGTCATTGTTTTAATTGTTACCTGTCTTCATATGACTTTTTGGGATATTTTATAGCATAGATACAATGGAATTTAATGCAGTTTCATTCTGTCTAAAGAGCTGTAACTTATGTCCAGGCACAATTTTTTTTAGGGGATTTTCAAAAGGAATGTGGGGAATGCAGGGTATCATTATGTGATGAGTAGATGGGGCAAGGCTAATGTACTCCCTAATGTACAGTGGGACACCTGTTCAGTCAGGGTTTCAGCTGGTCGACTTGAACTTCTTTATATGCTATGAGGTAGTGTATTTTAATTACAATGAATCATTTTGTATGTCAAATCTTTACCTGCAAAGTGACTTTGGCTGCTAGCTGAATTAAGGCTGGTGATGTCACCGCTTTAAACTGCTTCTTGTCATGATGTAATGGAATACTAACCTGCAGTGCCGCATGCCTTCAACATTTTATCATATCCTATCCCCTCGGGGTAGTTTTTGAAACAAAGGCTGACATCTCCCTCTCCCTCTCCCTCCACGCCCCTTGAGTCTACCTGAATATTTATATGGCATCTGGCGTATTTTAAATGAACACTGACATTTGGGATGTCTCAATCTCCACGCCTCCTTAAACAGCATTCCACCTTGAGAGAAATACGGCGCTTAAATTATTAGGGCCCGAGCACAGACATGTGCGAAAGCCCTATTGTAATCGGTAGGATTTTTATTATTAGGGCCCGAGCACAGACATGTGCGAAAGCCCTATTGTAATCGGTAGGATTTTTATTATTATTATTATTATTATTTGGAATCCTAAATGGGACTTTTCCCCTACTTGCCCTGGTAGAATAGTTGTAAAACTCTGCGGGCAGGTCAGACCTGCAAAAAATTGCAATGTATCAGTGGTTCAGGATTTGTGCACAAAAATAGCGCCCCCTATGGCCAAAAACAGTTTTTAAGGAAATGCATGCTCAAAAATTGGGCTAGAAGCCTGAAATTTCCGGACAACATGTAATTGCCCAAGGCGCACCTAAATGCAATTGTATGTCATTAGCCAAAATCAACAGGAAGTCGGCCATGTTGGAATTAGTGCCTAAAACCGCCACTTTACATCTTTTCGCATTTCGACGAACTAGTCCTAGAGTTTTTATGCCAGGGACGTCAAACCACTTCTCAAATACAAAAGACCCTTGCCCGATAAGGAATTGCGGAAAAGATTTCAAATTCATTAGAGAACCAGGGATCTTTTTGGGGTCAAAGGTCGCGTAAATACGCACCTCATGACACTTTAATTCATCATAGCTCAGGCTGTGTTATACCTAGCTGCACCAAATTAATAACCCAAATGTATCTTTGCAGGCCCCACAAAAAAGCCTCTTGAAGCCCCGCCCCAAAATCAACAGGAAGTCTTTAAATGTGAAATATGTGAATTTCTGACTCGAAAATCCTCAAAAAGTTCAAAAATTTTTAACTCCTAGCAGGAACATATTTAGCAAAACGACCTGAATAGGGACACTCATAAGACATGGAAGATATACCAATAATTTTTTTGTTTGATTCCGAATAACTATGACGAGCTGAGAGCCAATATTCGCCAACACGGCGATAAAAGTCAGAACTCCACATTACTCTGCAGGATTGCAGAATAAAGTGGACTCATAACAACTTTTTGTGCAAACAAAAACATGATAGGGTACGTCCTCCGACATGGAAGATGATATACCCGAAAGCTTGTTTTAATCGGAATAACCGTCTTGCAGCAGCGGCGCCTGATTGGCCAAAGACCATCACAAACGCACGTCATGAACCCTTTGATTGATCATAACTAAGGCTGTGTTGTACTTAGAACCACACAATTTCATACAGCGATGTACAATCCCAGTACGAACAAAAAAGCCTCTTGACACCCCACCCCAAAATCAACAGGAAGTGTTCTTTTTAGCAATATTCGCCCATAAAACCAAGTTGGTTGCTCATTACAATACAGATGGCACTCTCTTCCTACATTAAGTAGGAAGAGACTGCCATCTGCTGGATAGATTTATCTACACATCCTACTCCCACTAAATGGCAGTATTGCATTACAAATAAAGGGACTGAAGACTTCGCTTAGCCCAGTGGTTCTTTAGTCAGAAAAAAGATTTATTAAAGACAGAATACATCTGTCAGACCAATATCACAAGATTTTGCTAGATAAGTTAATTAACATTTTTAATTTTAAACCCAATGTATTCAAGATTATCAATGGACTATTCTCATTTAATATTTAAAATTAAAACACAGCAGTCATACAAGTAAAGTTATTAAGTCATGTAACATTTATTTACACAGCTCCTACAGTATAACTCAATAAACAATGACTTAATAATAATCAATATGTTATATTCTCTAACTATCATTCTTCACTCATTCATTCTTCATTAACAACACTCTAAGATAAACTACACCTTTTCAATTATGAAGCATTGCAGTAAGTGAAAATATTATAACACAATATATGTTGATATAGAGTCTGTACAATTACAAATAAAATCATTTTGAAGTTGTCACCTCTATCCACATAATGTCTGCTATTTTAAATTTTGTTTTCAACTTTCCACTAGATGGCAGTATTGCATTACAAATAGAGGGACTGAAGACTTCTTTTAGCCCAGTGGTGGTACTTATTTTAAAAACATGAACATCCCTCTGCTGTTATGACTCAATTTGGAAAAACTACCACAAAAACCCTTTAAACGGGGGGAAAAGGGCAAAGAAACCTCAGGAGCAGCAGAGAAGGCATGCATCTTCCAGGACTGATGTGAAATGGACGTTTTATTTCAGTGATTTAAAAAAATATATACATATTGAAATGACATAGTACATGTGTATGTGGATGCAGGCTGATGTTAAGATGTCTCTAGAAGCTTCCAAAGGTTGAGTCCGAGCAGAAAAGGAATTATTATAAACTGACTAAATGAACACACACATGCAACTCTGTTATTTTGTGCCTGACTAAAGGGAATTAACTATAGTTGCTAACAGTAAATGTCACAAAATCTACCTTCAATTTAGTCAGAAAAAAGATTTATTAAAGACAGAATACATCTGTCAGACCAATATCACAAGATTTTGCTAGATAAGTTAATTAACATTTTTAATTTTAAACCCAATGTATTCAAGATTATCAATGGACTATTCTCATTTAATATTTAAAATTAAAACACAGCGGTCATACAAGTAAAGTTATTAAGTCATGTAACATTTATTTACACAGCTCCTACAGTATAACTCAATAAACAATGACTTAATAATAATCAATATGTTATATTCTCTAACTATCATTCTTCACTCATTCATTCTTCATTAACAACACTCTAAGATAAACTACACCTTTTCAATTATGAAGCATTGCAGTAAGTGAAAATATTATAACACAATATATGTTGATATAGAGTCTGTACAATTACAAATAAAATCATTTTGAAGTTGTCACCTCTATCCACATAATGTCTGCTATTTTAAATTTTGTTTTCAACTTTCCACTAGATGGCAGTATTGCATTACAAATAGAGGGACTGAAGACTTCTTTTAGCCCAGTGGTGGTACTTATTTTAAAAACATGAACATCCCTCTGCTGTTATGACTCAATTTGAAAAAAACTACCACAAAAACCCTTTAAACGGGGGGAAAAGGGCAAAGAAACCTCAGGAGCAGCAGAGAAGGCATGCATCTTCCAGGACTGATGTGAAATGGACGTTTTATTTCAGTGATTTAAAAAAATATATACATATTGAAATGACATAGTACATGTGTATGTGGATGCAGGCTGATGTTAAGATGTCTGTAGAAGCTTCCAAAGGTTGAGTCCGAGCAGAAAAGGAATTATTATAAACTGACTAAATGAACACACACATGCAACTCTGTTATTTTGTGCCTGACTAAAGGGAATTAACTATAGTTGCTAACAGTAAATGTCACAAAATCTACCTTAAATTTAGTCAGAAAAAAGATTTATTAAAGACAGAATATATCTGTCAGAGCAATATCACAAGATTTTGCTAGATAAGTTAATTAACATTTTTAATTTTAAACCCAATGTATTCAAGATTATCAATGGACTATTCTCATTTAATATTTAAAATTAAAACACAGCAGTCATACAAGTAAAGTTATTAAGTCATGTAACATTTATTTACACAGCTCCTACAGTATAACTCAATAAACAATGACTTAATAATAATCAATATGTTATATTCTCTAACTATCATTCTTCACTCATTCATTCTTCATTTACAACACTCTAAGATAAACTACACCTTTTCAATTATGAAGCATTGCAGTAAGTGAAAATATTATAACACAATATATGTTGATATAGAGTCTGTACAATTACAAAGCAGCCAGCATGGACTAGTGGCCAACCCGTTGGTACTGCATGCTGTCAATGGGAGCTTATTTTCCATGGAGCCCTGAGGCAGATTTCCCCGTCCACACAATACAAGCGGCGAACAAGATTGTGTCTCTGCAAATTTTTTCTGGATATCAATCATAGGCTCATACTTATCTTTAGACCATGTACTAATAAAACTGAAGTTTTCTCATTTAAAAACGCCACCTCAAGCGTTTTATTAGCCCAACGGCTTTCAACGTCTTTCAGTTTGTTTTCGCGGGACGTTACACTGCTTTCTTCATCCAAGAACGTCAGTGAAACGTGTTCATTTTCTACTTATTTACAGGGCATGCACAGATAGGTAAATGGTTAATGCAATGCACTGGGAGACAGGTCACCTAGGTTCAAATGCCGGCTGGTAAAATAATTACATATTTACGTTATTTTCTCTTACAGTGGAGATACGCCACACATCTAATATATTATTGTATTTTTTATTTGCATATTTGTTAAAGGAAATTGCCTATATTGTTTTAATGTAAGTGTTGTTTACACACATTGACTATATCTACATAGTTCCAATTACATTCAACCGGAAATAAAGTTGCCCAATACACAACAATATTCTTTGATAATTGTTTAACTTTTAGTTACAGAGTACACATAATATTTCAAGATATCATTAAAACTAAATACAATACAAAGCCACTATGTAGTAGGTGAATTGCTAAGGTCAACAAATCATGGTTGATCCTGTGTTGGTTTGAAGATGGAAAAAGCAAACAAACAAGATGTAATGTCAAGCTTTTATAGCCAACAAGCTTTGGTGATCTCCATCTGATGACGATTGTCAGCCAACAATCCAGAGAACTGGGAGAGGAAATCTTCGAGGAGTGAAGGTCTCAGAAAAGGAATTATTATAAACTGACTAAATGAACACACACATGCAACTCTGTTATTTTGTGCCTGACTAAAGGGAATTAACTATAGTTGCTAACAGTAAATGTCACAAAATCTACCTTAAATTTAGTCAGAAAAAAGATTTATTAAAGACAGAATACATCTGTCAGACCAATATCACAAGATTTTGCTAGATAAGTTAATTAACATTTTTAATTTTAAACCCAATGTATTCAAGATTATCAATGGGCTATTCTCATTTAATATTTAAAATTAAAACACAGCAGTCATACAAGTAAAGTTATTAAGTCATGTAACATTTATTTACACAGCTCCTACAGTATAACTCTATAAACAATGACTTAATAATAATCAATATGTTATATTCTCTAACTATCATTCTTCACTCATTCATTCTTCATTTACAACACTCTAAGATAAACTACACCTTTTCAATTATGAAGCATTGCAGTAAGTGAAAATATTATAACACAATATATGTTGATATAGAGTCTGTACAATTACAAATAAAATCATTTTGAAGTTGTCACCTCTATCCACATAATGTCTGCTATTTTAAATTTTGTTTTCAACTTTCCACTAGATGGCAGTATTGCATTACAAATAGAGGGACTGAAGACTTCTTTTAGCCCAGTGGTTCTCAATTATTTTCTGTCATGCCCCACCTAGGGGATAGAAATTTTTTCGCGACCCCCCCCCCCCCCAAATTGAAATACTATTGAGAACCTGCTAATATTTCTTTATTAATCCGTACAAAAACACTGTTTCTGGCATGAGCATTCTGCATACAATCACCTTAATATAAAATTAGATGTTTGATTATACAATTAGCTGAGATAACTTCTGCAGCAACTTCAAAAAAAATCGGAGTTCAGTTAATTAGCTCAATTTGTAACATTTAAACAAGACAACTCAGTCTGTGTGAATCTCAGGACAGAGAAACAAGAGCTAATTATTAACTGAGGTTTGCATTTCATTCAAAACATTTCACAACTGTACACACAGGTGGTGTTTTTTTCTATTATTATAGGCCAATATGCCTTCTGTCATGCAAACCTATAATTGATTAATGTTATAAATAGTGTACTTGCTTAATTTCCTTTGAAATAGCCTACAGAGACACTTGGAGACACATGTGGACGTTTATTTACTGCAAATCACGGCCTTTCGCACGGTAATGACCGTACACAAGCACGCGTCGCGCTTCGCTGTGATTTCGCTCTGCAATGGTCCATGTGCTCCAAACTTCACCTTCCTGGTAAGAGTCCAGGCCTGAGGTCGTCCTTGCATCCGTATCAAGCACGTCGCGGCAACTTCCGCGCTTCCGGCGACAGGTATTGCTGTGCCGCGCGCTCCGAAGAGGCACGTTCTCTTGTGCGGTCGCCCGGAGCGCCGAGGACGGCCGGGACGGCGAGCAGCATGGATGGGCGAGGGCCCGGTCATCACTGCTTGCAGTTTTAATTATTATTATTATTATTTGGAATCCTAAATGGGACTTTTCCCCTACTTGCCCTGGTAGAATAGTTGTAAAACTCTGCGGGCAGGTCAGACCTGCAAAAAATTGCAATGTATCAGTGGTTCAGGATTTGTGCACAAAAATAGCGCCCCCTATGGCCAAAAACAGTTTTTAAGGAAATGCATGCTCAAAAATTGGGCTAGAAGCCTGAAATTTCCGGACAACATGTAATTGCCCAAGGCGCACCTAAATGCAATTGTATGTCATTAGCCAAAATCAACAGGAAGTCGGCCATGTTGGAATTAGTGCCTAAAACCGCCACTTTACATCTTTTCGCATTTCGACGAACTAGTCCTAGAGTTTTTATGCCAGGGACGTCAAACCACTTCTCAAATACAAAAGACCCTTGCCCGATAAGGAATTGCGGAAAAGATTTCAAATTCATTAGAGAACCAGGGATCTTTTTGGGGTCAAAGGTCGCGTAAATACGCACCTCATGACACTTTAATTCATCATAGCTCAGGCTGTGTTATACCTAGCTGCACCAAATTAATAACCCAAATGTATCTTTGCAGGCCCCACAAAAAAGCCTCTTGAAGCCCCGCCCCAAAATCAACAGGAAGTCTTTAAATGTGAAATATGTGAATTTCTGACTCGAAAATCCTCAAAAAGTTCAAAAATTTTTAACTCCTAGCAGGAACATATTTAGCAAAACGACCTGAATAGGGACACTCATAAGACATGGAAGATATACCAATAATTTTTTTGTTTGATTCCGAATAACTATGACGAGCTGAGAGCCAATATTCGCCAACACGGCGATAAAAGTCAGAACTCCACATTACTCTGCAGGATTGCAGAATAAAGTGGACTCATAACAACTTTTTGTGCAAACAAAAACATGATAGGGTACGTCCTCCGACATGGAAGATGATATACCCGAAAGCTTGTTTTAATCGGAATAACCGTCTTGCAGCAGCGGCGCCTGATTGGCCAAAGACCATCACAAACGCACGTCATGAACCCTTTGATTGATCATAACTAAGGCTGTGTTGTACTTAGAACCACACAATTTCATACAGCGATGTACAATCCCAGTACGAACAAAAAAGCCTCTTGACACCCCACCCCAAAATCAACAGGAAGTGTTCTTTTTAGCAATATTCGCCCATAAAACCAAGTTGGTTGCTCATTACAATACAGATGGCACTCTCTTCCTACATTAAGTAGGAAGAGACTGCCATCTGCTGGATAGATTTATCTACACATCCTACTCCCACTAAATGGCAGTATTGCATTACAAATAAAGGGACTGAAGACTTCGCTTAGCCCAGTGGTTCTCAATTATTTTCTGTCATGCCCCCCCAGGGGACAGACATTTTTCGCCCCCCCCCTCTCCCCCAAATTGAAATACTATTGAGAACCTGCTAATATTTATTTATTAATCCGTACAAAAACACTGTTTCTGGCATGAGCATTCTGCATACAATCACCTTAATATAAAATTAGATGTTTGATTATACAATTAGCTGAGATAACTTCTGCAGCAACTTCAAAAAAAATTGGAGTTCAGTTTATTAGCTCAATTTGTAACATTTAAACAAGACAACTCAGTCTGTGTGAATCTCAGGACAGAGAAACAAGAGCAAATGACTAACTGAGGTTTGCATTTCATTCAAAACATTTCACAACTGTAAACATAGTTAAGGTGGTGTTTTTTTATTATTATAGGCCAATATGCCTTCTGTGATGCAAACCTATAATTGATTAATGTTATAATTAGTGTACTTGCTTAATTTCCTTTGAAATAGCCTACGGAGACACTTGGAGACACATGTGGACGTTTATTTACTGCAAATCACGGCCTTTCGCACGGTAATGACCGTACACAAGCACACGTCGCGCTTCGCTGTAATTTCGCTCTGCAATGGTCCATGTGCTCCAAACTTCACCTTCCTGGTAAGAGTCCAGGCCTGAGGTCGTCCTTGCATCCATATCAAGCACGTCGCGGCAACTTCCGCGCTTCCGGCGACAGGTATTGCTGTGCCGCGCGCTCCGAAGAGGCACGTTCTCTTGTGCGGTCGCCCGGAGCGCCGAGGACGGCCAGGACGGCGAGCAGCATGGATGGGCGAGGGCCCGGTCATCACTGCTTGCAGTTTTAATTATCATTATTTTTCTTGCCTCAACCGTCCCAGCTACCAGGGAACCTCCAAATACGTTGTTCCTTTGAAAGCAATAGTGACATTTTCAGCTGCAAAAAAAAAAACATAAAAAAAAAGAGTTAAGTGTAGGGAAGTAGTACGGTAATTGAGATGGAAGTATGATGCCTTCAGGAGCTGCACTAAAAAACAAGTTGGAATAAGTGCCTTGACAGAAATTCTTGTCATGTTTATGTCGTTGGCTGAATAGTTAGCATGTTTGAGCAATGAGTTCTCAACCACAAAAGTGCATTTTTTTTATTACGCATATGTATCAGATCTTTTGGCAGTGGCGGAGCGGGTAGGGAGATCGCCTCTGTAGTGCAGGGTTGGAGGTTCAATCCCCCGTCCCTGAGCAAGACACTGAACCCCAAATTGCTCCCGATGGTTCAGAGAGCGCCTTGCATGGCAGCTACTGCCATCGGTGTATGAGTGTGTGTATGAATGGGTGAATGTGGTAAGATATGTAAAGCGCTTTGGGGCTGAGAAAATCGGCTAGAAGGCGCTATATAAGTGAAGTCCATTTACCATTTACCATTTTTGCAAGGTGTGTGTCACTGGAAAGTTACTATGTACAATCTGTAACAATAACTGTCTGCTATTTGTTGCAGCTTGTGTTAAAAAAGAAAGTAAACTGCCATCATCTCTGTCAGGTAAATACAAGAAAAAGACATAAAGATGATAAACTAGGCATATTTGCGATGACAAAACAACACATAATTCAAACAAAGCTTTGTTTCATAAACATGGAAGGAGCTAGATGTATTATTTGAAGACAACACACATTTTCTAGTTTGCCTTAAAAGGAACATTTAAGATCTGATCTTAACACATCTCTTCAAATGAAGTTTGTTTTCCTTTTTATTACAGTAAACAATGTCTAGGTTAAAGATGTTTGTTTACTGATGCTTCTCTTCTCTTTTTTCTCCTTTTGTAAAACCTCCTGGAGCGACTCTGTATCTGTGCTCATTTGAATGATAATAGCGCCTTACAGTTAAAGCCCGGCACGTGATCATACACCCCCACTGTGGATTAGGGTTGTGCATTTGTTGTTGACAAAAATCCTATAATACACATCACTTATATCCTGCCACAGATGCTAATATACAGATATTTTTCACCAATCATTGTCTACAGTGTTTTAATGGTGGGGATGGTCCCAGGTTTTTATGATGTAAGGGCCCAGGACTCTTAGTGCAAATAACCCAGACACTCACAAACTTTAAGGCTTGTTGGCAACGTGCTGTAGAATGGTGTGTAGGGAAATGAGTGTGACGGGTGGGGGGGAGATTAATAGCAACGACTTAGGAAAACAGTGTAACGGATATAAAAGTCCCGGCAAAATTCTTAAGGCGGCGCACAATAAACTCTGGGCTCCTGTGGGGGTTTTGAACCCCCTAAAATAGCCGTAAAAAACATGGCTGCAGCTGTGCAAATACAGTGTTCAAGGGTAAAACAAGGACAGACACGGGGGTGAGTGAGCCCAGGAGGAAATTGGAAGTCGGTTTTATTGAAAGCCTTGTTTCGTTTTTTTTTTTACTCATCTTGTGATCTGATATGTCCCCGAAGCTCTGTCAGCCACCTGCAAAAAAACTGTGTCCCTTTAATAATACCCTCCCTCCTTCCCCTAATTCTTTTTTTCATGCCATTTGTCTTGCCTCCCTCAATACCCACCCTTTTTTTCCTCCCCCTCCTTTTTTTTGCACTGCGGTTGCCATGACAACAGCAGCACTGCACCATTCATCTGTTGGAGACCTGGGTGCTCCTGTTCCTGTAGAGAGTGTGTGTGTGTGTGTGTGTGTGTGTGTGTGTGTGTGTGTGTGTGTGTGTGTGTGTGTGCGCGCGTGTGCGTGTAAGCGCGTGCCTCCCACATCTATACATAACACGCTAAGCGCTAATGCAGTCACGGAGCTGGTGCGAACGAATGAGGCGCTCTCTCTCTCACTCTCACTATCCGTTTCCGGCTCCTCACAAGAACCAAAAAGAACACCTTCCCTATAGTGTTGATTTGCCTATTTCATTTTTTGATTTCTTTCATAGTGGGCGAAGGGTTTTCATTCACCTGCTAGCCCCTGGGTGCTGCTGCTGCTGCCATAGCTAAGGTGTCACCTCTGTGTCCCCCGGTGACACAGTGACTGCTGCGTTCTTCCATCCTACTTCCCTTATCCTCTCTCTCTCTCTCTCTCTCTCTCTCTCTCTCTCTCTCTCTCTCTCTCTCTCTCTCTCTCTCTCCTCCTTCTCCCCCTCTCACTCCTCCCTCCCGTCACTGCCATATCTGCCTGGCGCTGTATCAGTTACTGCGACTGAATTGAGCGGGCAGCATCGGCACTGAAACCTGTGGACATTTCTGGTCTAAGACGGACAGACAGAGAGAGAGAGAGAGAGAGAGATTCTCTACCGCTCCACTTGTCCACCCTCCCTGCTCCACTGCAGGTGTATATATTTCTTCTACTATTTTTTTTCCCCGTTTTCTTTTCTTCTCTATATTTTGTTGTTTGTTTTTTGATGAGCTGGTCATCGCTCGGGGACGAAGGAGTGCTCACGTCGCTGGAGGGGCAAGTGGGAGGGCAGCTGGTGCCTTCGTACTCCAGCCTTCAGGAATGCCAGATCTGGTTTGAGAATGGTGAGCGCTGCCACACCCTCTGTTTTTTAAGCCTCTTCCATTCCCTCCATATCTCACCCAACCCCTCTCCCCTTTCACCTGCTGCTCCACCTTTAACTCGGCCAGAGACTATACGTCTCTCTCTGTCCGATCTATGGTCTTTACAGCTGTGTGTGTGTGTGTGTGTGTGTGTGTGTGTTGGTCACTGGTTTTGAAATGACGTTGGTTTGTGCAGATATTTGGGGGTGTTTTTAATTGGAGTATCGCAAGAAAAAGTGAATTTCTCTCCATGCATTGTAATGATGCATTCGTCAAAAGTGCTTGAGCTCTAATGACATCGTAGGCTCGAGGACCTGTGAATCAACCAGAGTGCCTTAATGTAAGTGTTCTTTTTTTGCGTGCTTTTTTTTTTGTGGCGAGATCCTCTGTTTCATGCGTCAGCGTGGGTGAGCATTCAATTGTCTCTTATGTGTGTGTGTGTGTGTGTGTGTGTGTGTGTGTGTCTGTGTGTGTGTGTTAGAGTGTGTGTGTGTGTGTGTGTGTGTTAGAGTTTCTAAGCACAAGCTGTGGGCGGCTAATGGTGCTTGTACTTGTTGTTGTGCGTGTCTCACTTGTTCCTTGCAGAGAGCATCATATCTAGCATATGATTGCATAAATGGTTTTGAAGTTGGTATGGGGGGAATAGTTACTCCCCCCCTACCTCACCATACAGCAGCAGCAGAGGCAGCATTAACAGCTTGTTATTATGTACCAGAATCACCCTGTCATGTGCCTGGGAATGGGGGATATAGTTCCTCGTTTTGGTTCCAGTGCTGCGGGCCTTGCCTCCCCTGCCTTCCTGTTTAGTCCCCGGGGAACCTTACAAGCTGGTGTGTGTGTGTGAACAGAACAAAATGTCTCAATAACAGTGTCTGCCAGCAACACACAAGCACCCTCATCAGCATCTGCTCCATGCCTATAGTCTCAGGTGAATGGCTTGTGATGAGGCGCCCGCAAGCCAGTTTTTCACACCACTTAGCATCGCCACCTGGAGAGTGTTGTGATGGGCTTTACCTTGTCAGCTGGCATTCATTGCAGCTAGATGACACTAAGAACATCTATTTCAAGGTGGTTGAAGGTGGAGTCAGTGATTCTGGAGAATACTTTTTGTAAAAAAAAAATCCCCTTTTTTTTGTCAAAATCAGTGAATATCTCCTAATGATCTGTTACCTGTCCAGTCCTTTGTTTGCGCCAAAATAAATTCTGGTGTTAATACACAGTTTAGGATCCGTAAATGGCTATGTAAACAAAGGGTATGTGAACAAAGGCGGCTAGCAACTTGCCCATTCACAGAGCCTATGCTGTGTATAAACATTGGATTTTTTTCTTCAGTGTACAGACAGGTAGTGGATCGTGAGGAGATATACACTGATTTTGACGAAAGGCATTCTCAAGAATTGCTGACTCCCCCTTTAATAGTCATGTTGATTGTGTCCAATGTGTAGGAATGTGTCCAGGGTCTTGGGATCCCTCATAGGATTACATAGATGATTCTGGAAGAGTGTTTGTCCATGGTGAAATGCAGCATCCATCCATGCTTATGACACAAGCCTTTTCTGTATTATATATCCTTTTTTCCTCTCTAGACGTTTTATTACAAGAAAAATTTAAAAATAGCACCTGAACTGGCAGTCTTGTTTATGAGTTATAGAATGACACGGGATGGCTGGGGACGTGGCTGACACAGTATATTCCCAAGGTTATTCTCCTCTCTCTCTCTTTCTCCTAGCATCTTGGCAGTCTATGGCAGTGCCTTTGAGCTCATTTTTATTCACAAGTCATGTCCGCTTCAGTCTGGCTTCTTGAATTGCCGGCTTCTCCAATTGATGAGGCCCACTTACCTGAAATCATCCAGATAAAAAAACCTTCTATATTCTACTGTGGTTCAGAGTGATATTGATTTATATAATTGCTCAATTTCCCTCTCTTGCAATCCCTTATGTCTTTGTCAGAAAAATGGCATATGAGGACAAGACAAGTTATAGAATAAATATGACGGGTTATCTAAAATCCAACCCTTTTTAGTGGAGTTTTTATGCATCACTTGAGGTCACACACACTGAAAAATATAACTGGACTTCTAGAAAAAATGCTCTCGAAATTGGCTAACCAGTGTCTCGTGGGCTACGTGCACCATTCAGTGACAGTATGGCGTCTAGCTTTCTGATGGAGCTGCAGGTCGCTTTCAACAATCAATCCTGATTACAAAAGCCGCCTAGCTCAGTGACTCTAACGCCGGTGGGCACAGCCTGTACTGTACATGACACCCACTATAAATCAACCGTTGATGACACCACACACCACTGTCCTTTTTTTTCTTCTCGCTGCAAAAGGTTAAAGGAGGAATCTAATTATGAGCTACAGTCAGTGCATACCGGAGTCGTTGAAACTTGAAAATTGTGAAAACCTGTCAAATGTGTAGAATCTGAATTAGTCATCGAAAGGAGCCAGTATATTGCTAAACTCTCTTAACAACTCCCTTGGGATCTAGAGTTACAATCTTTTATAATGATGAGAAAGGACACAGTTAGTGCCGCCATTAGCGAGATGAAGTCATCCAACTCTGACCATAGTCGTCTCCCAGTGTCCAGGTTAACATCCTGCCCAATTAGAAATGTTCCTCAAAGATTTTTTTAGGGGCTACAATTGACCCTCTGCTAAAGAAATACAATCTAGAACAGATGGGTTCTGTTTGCAGGCCCATTACAACCCCATCTGAAAATCTCCCTATTCCCAGGTAAACTTAAAAAGTAACCGGTTTTCCTAACAATGCACCTGCGTCATCTGAAGCATATAACAAAAGGTTTTAGATTGTTTAGTAACCCAAACGCACCAATTTGAAAAAGTCATTCAGGTGGGAATCGTTGTTGGCTGTTCTTTTGTCAGTTTTTGACGAAGTGGATCGTGACAATTCTCCCTGAAGAATGGTTGGGTGTCTTGGGTTGTTGTCTGGTTTTTCTTCGTACTTATTTGTGGTAATGACATTGGGGTTCCTCAGGGAACCATTCTGGGTCCATTTCTATTTTGATAATAGCATCAAATTTGTATGGATTTTTATACATTTATCTCAATATAATGGACTGTTTCCTGTGGCTAGAATTTTAACAAATGCTGCAGCTTTAACATAAGCTTTAAATAACCTACCACCTACCCGTATGCTGTTATATAATGATATAAGGCTATATATACTCAACAAAAATATAAACGCAACACTTTTGTTTTTGCTCCCATTTTTCATGAGATGGACTTAAAGATCTAAAATTCATTCCAGATACACAATTGTACCATTTCTCTCAAACATTGTTCACAAATCTGTCTAAATGTGTGATAGTTAGCACTTCTGCTTTGCTGAGATAATCCATCCCACCTCACAGGTGTGCCACATCAAGATGCTGATCTGACATCATGATTAGTGCACAGGTGTGCCTTAGACTGTCCACAATAAAAGGCCACCCTGAAATGTGCAGTTTTGTCTCACAGCAAAATGCCACAAGCATTGAGGGAGCGTGCAATTGGCATGCTGACAGCAGGAATGTCAACCAGATCTGTTGCTCGTGCATTGAATGTTCATTTCTCCACCATAAGCTGTCTCCAAAGGCGTTTCAGAACTTCGCACAGCCATTGAAGAGGAGTGGACCAACATTCCACAGGCCACAATTGACAATCTGATAAACTCTATGCGAAGAAGATGTGTTGCACTGCATGAGGCAAATGGTGGTCACACCAGATACTGACTGGTTCTGAGTCCCCAGACCCCCAATAAAGCAAAAAAATGCACATATCAGAGAGGCCTTTTATTGTGGACAGTCTAAGGCACACCTGTGCACTAATCATGATGTCAGATCAGCATCTTGATGTGGCACACCTGTGAGGTGGGATGGATTATCTCAGCAAAGCAGAAGTGCTCACTATCACACATTTAGACAGATTTGTGAACAATGTTTGAGAGAAATGGTAATATTGTGTATCTGGAATGAATTTTAGATCTTTAAGTCCATCTCATGAAAAATGGGAGCAAAAACAAAAGTGTTGCGTTTATATTTTTGTTGAGTGTATATATTAGACATCCCCATTGTTTCACACAGTAAACCGCCAAGGGCTGCCCATCTCATTTTTTCGTCTCCTGCGTTTTAATTTGGAATAATGTTGCATCCAGGCCTTTTATGTTTTTGCTCTTTGATCCCTGGTGTTTCATACATTTCCATTAAGATACTTTACTCTTCTATACACATAAACATTGCGTTGTTACTGATTATTTCATCCCTCTGATTTGTAATGCTAAAAGCAAAAGTCTGCGGCGTACACATAAAGTTACTATGTCTATCTGAACTATCTGGTTGTTGCTCATCATTTTGATCTTATTTTGGAGATTTAAAAAAGGCTACACTAGAGAGAAAAAGAGAAACCCGCAGTGTGCTATAAATAGCGGTGATAATGATTTGCTTACAAAACAGAGCAGTGGGTTACATATAGCACCTCACTGCTTCCTCCTGCAAACTCTGATGGTAGTGGAGAGCTGAGCAAACATTTCTCTGTTGTGAACACACACACACACACACACACACACACTCACAGAGGGCCGCAAAGAAGTGTGTTATTGTGTGTTTGTGTGTATGTTTGTCCATGCATGTCAAAAGCCCTTATAGGCCACTGCACAGGACCACACAGTGACACCCTGCCTTCTGTATTAACATTCACCCCGCTTGTCTGTCTGCTGTTAACTTATTGGCTCAGTCATTTGAGGGAGTTCAACCGCTATGAGGCATTTGTCTGGATCATATCTATCAGTCTGCGTGGCTGCAAACTGGCTGCTAACTAGGTCAATGGGATTACATAAGAGCAACAGTGATTGGGGCTTTTATCAGATTTTGAATAATTTTCTTTTGGTAATTCTTAAAATAGTGCTGGATTACCAGAAACATCTTAATCGAAACCTTCAAAATCACGAGTCATGTAATGCTTTTCATCGACTATCAGTGTCTTGATTTAAGGTGAATGAACTGCAGGTAAAGAGGGTCAAATGTTTATGACACTTTACCAGTTTACATCAAACATTTTTACAGAACAGATTTAGGTTGCAGCCTTTTTTATTTTATGAACTAAATGTAGCCTACAGGTCTTAAAAATGCATTCCCTGCATGTTTTAAGGAAGAAAAAGTATCATAAATCAGACAACTAACAACTTATGAACAAATCCTTCTGTAATAACCTTCAGAATAGTGCAACGATTGACTATAGAAAGTTTAGTTGATGTGAATGCTTTAGTTTAGAAGCTGAGAGTATTCAGGTATTGAAAATACTAATGTTGAGATACTGGCCGTTAAAGATGGTTGTATAGGAGAAATATACAGACAAAAACAGACAATAGCAAAATAAACACCTCAATGTACATTTTGGAACTTTTATTTATACTAGTATGACAGAAGATGAAGAAGCAGCCATATAGCCATAGAATCACAAATTGACCAGTGTTGTAATTCATCCCATATCCTCTAATCCTTAATTATGTAACGGCACAGAATCAACCATCTCGTCATGATTTTTCTCATTGACGTGGGTGTGGTCCTCAAGCTAAATGTAGCTGCGAGGTTATAAATATCCCCACAAGGAGCTGTACTCCAGTTGGGGCAGAGGTCAAGGCAGCCTGGCTATTATTAGTCCACTATATATCAAGTGGTGTGTCCTTGGCAATTACGCTACTCTCGCTCTCTTAAGGTGGTATCGTATTTGACAGCGTTCTACGGCTTTCGCTGTTGTCCTCAGGCATTCGGAGTGAAGGGCCTCCCCTTGTGTGTGTGTGTGTGTGTGTGTGTGTGTGTGTGTGTCTTTGTGTGTCTGTGTGTGTCCCTGCTGAGTTATTGTATGTGAAAAGTTCACGGTCAGAGCGCTGTGTCAACTCGCCACCAAAGAGTGCAGAAACCACCATGCGAAAAAGCAAAGTTAACAGCTACCCAGAAAGCCTCAAGTATGGACATACGGAGGACGTACACAACAGGGATTTAGTCCAGAGATGGTGTGATACAAATAAAGCTTCTCGGAGCAAAGAGATGGTCCAGTGTGGCCAGATTTGATAACAAAAAAAAAAAACCCTGCTGAACTACTTTTTAAATAGTCTCAAGCTGGAGGACTTTGTTGAATAACCATTATACGCAGTACAATTGATAAGCCTTTTAGTGAAGTGTTATAAAGTGTCTTTACGAGCAATGAAATGATACACACATAGTAGTATTAAAGTGCAAGCTCAGTTGACAGCAGTAACTTCAATACATCAAAAGAAAATGTTGCAGGTCAAAAATTCATTTTTCGAAAAAGTCTCTAAAATGTGCTTTTGAGAACAATTGCTTTGATTTCCGACAGCACTTTGGGCCCAGATTAGGAAAAAAGCCCCATTGTGTTTTGTCAGTCGAATTCAGTGTTAACTTGAGAACCATCTGAAAGGACCTGTGTGAGGATTACTAACTATGTCCCTTCCCTCTGTCAAGTTGCTTTTCAACAAAGTCTTTTAAAGAATCCAATCGCGCCACTCTTGTTCCACGGCTGCATACCGATTACCGCCGTGAAAAATCAATGTGATTTTCAGACACTTTGATGGAAATAAACAGCCTAGAATACTACCTTGGGCAAAATCTACACCAGTTTGTGGATGTAGCTTTGATTTCATTACATTTTGTGCTATAGGTTGTCTTTTCTATGGCCGATGTGAGGTATATGTCAAACGTTGAATTAACAGCTCTCTCGGCGAAAGGGAGAGCTCGGGTAATGAGCGTTCTCAGGAAAATCTTTGCTCTGAAAATGGTGCCCGTACCTCACCTTGTCTCGACTAATCTCCCCAAAAGGATGTAATGAAAGATACACACACACACACACACACACACACACACACACATACACACGCATGCACACACACACACTGGCACACACACATAAAAGAGAGAGAAGCAGTTTAGCTAATGGACTGTCAGCGGCCATTGTTTTTTTGCGTCTGTGACTGAACAGTTCGCTTGTGTTGCGCACGGTAACATCTGGTCGGCATTGTGTTGTTCAACAAGTCAACAAGACAAACACAGCAACTCCGCAGTGGTCTCTGTCTTAGCGGGATCACTGTGTGCACACTGTGAACTACCCTCTGGGCCAAACATTAAGGCTGCTGAAGTTAATGTTAAACAACATGTCGAAAGTTCTCAGTATCAAGGCAGCCTACATTAATTACCCACCACATCTGGGTTAATTTAGCTGTAATGTATTAAAGGAACGCTACACTGATTTTATTATTTCACGTCAACAACATTGCCAGAGTCATTATAAACAGTCACAGCAAGAAATGCATAAATAATATTCCAAATAGCTGCTGCAGGAGCAGAGAAATTGTCTTTTTTATACCATGTAGTTCTTCTTTGTGTAGACGTGGCGCCTACATCACCCACAATGCAACCTGACTGCCAACAGTTCAGTCTGAGATTTTATGTGTTGCTTTTGTAGATTCTGAATTGTTCTTAGTCACATGTGAAGAGTTTTGTCAGATATTAGTCAAAAATAGTAGAACAGTATGTTGTCCTTCAATTAATGTTTGATATTTTACATGGTAGTCATATACAATAGAAGCCTGGCTCCGCCCGCCCGCCTACTTCCGGCCAAATTTTATTTTCCCTTCAGTAGTCAGTCTGGGTGTACAGCCCATTTCCCAGTTTTGCCGGAGATTCGACAGCCGGTCCAATCAGCGAACAGAGCGAGTGGCTGAGAACGATGACGTCGAAGTCGCGCTCCAGTTTCAGTTGCCAGAAGCCGGCTCATGACACACGTGACGACCAAACGTTATGCGATTGGTTGGCTAATCCAGAGTGGCACTGGGCAGATCCAATAGTTTTAAACTTTAACAGACACCCGCCTCCATGAGTGAACGTTTGCCAATTACAGCACTGCCAGACCTTCTGTACAAATGAAATGAAGTACGATGGTCTGGTAGCACCAGGCTAATACAATAGTGGTCAGCTATTTATAAGCCGTTCTTTTATATAAAAATTGATTTTGACGGTATTGTTGCAAATCAGCCAACACAGTTTATTTTACATTGTTTTTCATAGTATTTCTCATAATGTATAATTTGATAATTTTTTTTCAAAATCATTTGACATGTATTGGTTCAATTGAAGACTTCCTTGAAACATTTTTCAATGTTTTTTTTCATTCATAGGACCTCAAACGTGTGTAAAAGCCCTCTTTACTATGGTCACGTTTATAGATACACTGATAAGAGTCCACTTCAGCTGAGAAGAAAGCAGACAAGGACAACCACCACACAAATAGGTTCAGGGCCTCTGTTGAACTGAGTTGACAAAGGGCAGACCTGGTCCTGTAAAGTGGTTGAGAGTTGTCCGTACAAAAACAGCCATTTGATTACATTTGACCAAATGTGTTGAGACCTTCAAGCTTTTTCTGTGCCTCCAAAATCACCCAGCGTCACCCCCTCCCCCCCCAACCCCCCTCCCCCAAACCTTAGCAAAACGTTGACAAGACTCGTCGTTTTCTTTTTGCTCTGCTGTTGCCATAGTGACCAGGGCCGCATGCTCGGTTTCTGTATATCTCTGCTTGCAGGGTTGCAAACAGCCGGGGCAATGTATGTATGTCTTCACCCCCATTACAGCTCTGTGTGGGTGTGTGTGTGTGTGTGTGTGTGTGTGTGTGTGTGTGTGTGTGTGTGTGTGTGTTAACGTGTTTGTGTATGGGCGCCGGTGTCTTTGTCTATGTGGCTGCCTGGGGTCGTGTGTAACAGAGACACTGGTACAGACAATACTTCCACACGCTATAGATTTGTCTCCTTTCACTTGATTATCGTTCCCTAATCTACAGCAAATGAGAACTTGCGCTTCGCATATTCCAGTTGCCAATTCATATTCAGATCTTGTCATGTATCTGTTGACAGACGCAGGTCTGGTGTCTGACAGGAATTTGATGTTGAAAAGAAGCGGCCGTCTTTCATATGCACAACAGCCTGGGTACGTGCATTTGAATCACAATATTGACTTGGCTTCTTCCTTTCATATGATGATTTCACTAAAGTGTGTGTGTGTGTGTGTGTGTGTGTGTGTGTGTGTGTGTGTGTGTGTGTGTGTGTGTGTGTGTGTGTGTGTGTGTGTGTGTGTGTGTGTGTGTGTGACAATCTTAGGTATAGGGATCATCGCTTTATTTTTACATTGTCCCTTAGCTTACTTACTGTCACCCACCTCTCTGCACCCCCTCCCCCCTCCTCTCTCACTCTAATCTCACACGTTTTACATACATGTACAAGACACACATGCATATTAAATAGTCACACCTTCGCAACCAGAGCACGTTAACAAATATCTATTTCACGGCCATATGCGTCTACACAGCAGCGCTATGAGACTAGATATATATATTTATTCATAAACTCATTAGAGGAGTGGATTTGCCCTGCTGCCATCCATCACACTGTCACCCATCCCCAAACCTGGCAACGCACACTGACAAAACACAAGAGAAGTCTCCGGGATTTAGCCTCCGGGAGCCGCTGCTATAGAAGGGGGATTTACCTCAATAGACAGGAGGCTCACTTCACCATTTTATAGAGGTGAGATCAAGGAGACACAAAAGCCAAAATGAAAAAAGTAATCTCCCATTCAGAAAAACTGATATAGTGGAGGTAGAAATAAACAAGTGCTTTTTGGTCTTTTAACCCAGTCAGAGCTGAGCAGGTATACCGTGAAAGATTCAGGAGGTGAAATCTCTGGATAGATTGTAAGGAGAGATCATTGTTGATGCAGACATATTGTCACGTGAAAGCCTTGTCCGTCACACTCTTGACTGTGTGTAGCTTTTCAATGGCTAGTGCGAGCTGTTTCACGCCTCTTGCCACTGCATGTGCACTAGCAGCTAGTATTTTTTAATTTTTTGATTTAAACATAAATTATTGGCTGATCGATATCAGACAGGAAGGTGGTTATTAAAGAAAAATCGAACTTTGGGCACTTTTTTGCATGAAAATAATGTCCAGCTAGCCCCCCCCCCCCCTCCTTTTCCATTGCACTTTTTTTTAACATTTATTATGATGTATCTTATAGTAGATTCTTCATTTATTTAGTGCAGTGGCATACAACAATATTTGGATAACACGTTCTCAACAGTTGCACCTTCCAGTGACCTATAGATCCCTGATTTTCCTGCTTGTTTAATTCGCGATGATGCCAAACAGAAAATCGAAAGCTTTTGCTCAACAGTGCACACAGCGTAGTCTGTTAATGAAGAGGGGGGAAGATTGATTGTGGATTCACCAATTGTGACCAATGCTTTGAAACACATGACACATTCCTTTTGAAAGATAATCAATGCTTTGGACGTCAAAAGGAATGTAACAGTATTGATAAAAAGGATATTCAAGGTTGTATCTTATATAATGTCTTTGACAGTACCAACACAGTTTGTTTTGTACAGTACAATGTTGATGGCACCTTTTGGTGTTTGACACTTGCACATTGCTTTACTTACTCATGTGTTAATCATTTTTAGTAATTGATTGACATAGATGCATTTCATAGAATCTTTCTTCTTCAAAATACATTTATTTAGCCTGTAAGCCTGTTTGTCAGGGCAGAATACACAGAGTATGTCTCGGCTGTCATGGCGGTGGATCCAGTCGTGGATAACTGTGGTCCCTTCTCTCTCTGGCTGTCAGTTGTAGTTTCGCACTGTGGCATCTGTGCTGGCTCGCTTCCTAGATGTGGTCAATGAGCGGAGTCCTCTCCAGACTGTACCCAAACAGTATTAACACTCGGTGTGTGTGTGTGTGTGTGTGTGTGTGTGTGTGTGTGTGTGTGTGTGTGTGTGTGTGTGTGTGTGTGTGTGTGTGTCTTTGTGCGTGCGTGGCAAGTGACTAAATCTATTTCACATGCGTACACGTCGCTCTGACGGAGTTCTTTATTTCCTCTGCCAGGGAGAATTTGTTTTTGTTTGTTGGACGGCAGATTGCAATGAATGGGTGGAAAGTCAGACCAAGTGACGAGTGATTAATTTGTTTCGCGCAGATCTGAAAAAGGTGCTGACCTTGGAGGGAGATCCTAAATACATTGTTTAAATGTGTTTTTCTGATGAACTCAACAATGTCGGTTGAAGACAATTGTTTCTCTACGTTTGGGATAGTTCATTTCAGCCATAATAGTGGCATAGTACCGGGGAAAGTGGTTGTTTGAGGTTCCCTCACTTTGATCCTGGATTGATTGACATGATTTGTGTACAGACATTCATAGTCCCCGTGAATTGTATGGACATGGAATTGGGTACATAACAATTAACAACATGTACATTGTATTACATTAGAATGATCTCTTCACTTTTCCTGTAGCACTATCATTGGGTAAAAGTTTCACGATTCCCAAATACATTGATTTATGCACAAAGTGTATTACTGCAATAACTAATAACATCAGCCTGAGGTTGTTTTTTATTGCAAATGTTAGCATGCTTACGAAACTAAGATGGTGGACATGGTTAATTAAACCCGCTATCTACCCATTATCACACACACACACACACACACACACACACACACACACACACACACACACACACACACACACACACACACATACACATACTCCCAACACGCACACATTGTATTGGCATTAGCTGTAATATGAACCCTATTCAGAAAGTGCTAAGAAGCTTGCTGTTGTCTTGCAGCCATTGTTGCTTGAACATATGTTTCAACTGCTGCTCCTGTGTTCCTGCTTACCCCACTCAACACACAATGTCTCTGCCACACTGAATAGCTTAGGACATGTGCACTCATCCATAATAGGAACGGTTAACAGTCGCAGCATACACTATATATGTAATCTATTTTTAGACCCTCATTCAACATGATTAGTTAATTAAGAACAAACAATGCTGAGATATGATCCTGCCCATCCCCCCTTAACATCTCCCAGCACCAGTATGAAACAGGAAAATAATAGGCCGAACAAATGAGCCATGTACATGATTACAGTACGTTGACATTAGCTGCATTGTCTTTGCACAATTGGGCCCGTGTCTCACTCCATGACAGTATCAATTTCAGGGAAGTGAGAACTTGTATTACAGAAAGGATAAGTAGAAATGCGTCCTTGTTCCTACTTTATGTGAGCATTTAGCTTTGGATGGCACACCTATTGTATTTAAAATGGACCATCTATCTTTCTATCTATCTATCTATCTATCTATCTATCTATCTATCTATCTATCTATCTATCTATCTATCTATCTATCTATCTATCTATCTATCTATCTATCTATCTATCTATCTATCTATCTATCTATCTATCTATCACCTTTTGCCCGCTGTTCTTATTGATAGGTTTAAAATAATCTATTATAAGCAAGCTATGTTTTTTTGTCTACATGTCAAAACAAGAGAGATGGACGAGAGATCAAGTTACTATTGTCTGCTATGGAGAAGCAACCCAATCAGGGATTTTACTGCAACGTCCTTGCAGAGTTATGTTACAATACTTAATAATTAATAGATGGTAGAGTAGAACTTTTTTTGAATAGGTGTCTTTCCCTGTGGGCTTCTGTCCTCTACGTTGTCAATTCCTGTTCCTACTGCGGCTACAATCGTATGCACTCGCGATGACACCATAATCCGGTCTCTGTAACAGTGCTTCCAATCCCCAAGCTGCGACCGACACAACCCAGAAAAAAAGATTGTGATACAACCAACCAACCCCGGCTTCTCAACACACTCTGTCTCTCTCTCTCTGTCTCTCTCTGTGTGTGTGTGTGTCTCTCTCTCTCTCTCTCTCTCTCTCTCTCGCTCTCTCTGTCTCCTTCGCAGAATTTTCTTGTCAAAAAAAAAAAAAGAAATCCTTGTGATGTATCAGACTATGTGCCGGAGTCAGGCGCGAGAACATTCCAAAAATGGATCTTATTTGCAATCCACCGGTGTGATTATGACGCTGGACTACATACTGGAGACTCAACAAGCTTTGACTTTTTTTCTATACTCAAATCTTTTCCGTGAGAAAGATCCATCCATGGTGTTCGCTGCTCTTTGATTGAAACATAAGCCTTTACAGAGGATTATTGCTGGTATTTTCCTTACGAATTCGTGGCGGTTTTGAGGATGTAGTGCTCCATTGGTTTTGCCCTATAGTCCATACCTGATTACCCTTGCTGTTTGTTTACTCATGCTTCAACTGTATTCGACCCTAAGCTGAGCCATTGAAGAAAGCCTTGAGGATGTTTTCATTATATCAGTGTGTCCTGCTTCAAGCTCATAAGCTCTCTCTCTCTCTCTGTCTTCCTCCCTCTTCTCTCCTGTCCCTGTCACTCCTCTCTTTCTTGTCTATACGTCCATCTCCCTGATCTGTATGCTTGTGTGTGTGTGTGTGTGTGTGTGTGTGTGTGTGTGTGTGTGTGTGTGTACATGTTGTCTCCTTCTCTATGTGTGTGTGTGTGTCTCTGTGTGTGTACATGTTGTCTCCCTTCTGTGTGTGTGTGTGTGTGTGTGTGTGTGTGTGTGTGTGTGCACGCTTTCTGCTCCCAGCCCCTCTGCGGAAAGCAAAGTTTGTGGAGAGCCCTCGCATTCCACAATCAGAGCTTGGCTCCCCTACACACACCTCCACCACTGCCAAGAATCCAGACCTGGACACATACTGCCCTGGTAAGTTTTTTTTTTTTTTTTTTAGCCAGCTCATCATCCCTCCATTTCGTTTGTGTTTTCTGCATGTTTGTTCCTGTGTGTGAATGCAGTGGAGAGAGAGAGAGAGAGATGGGGAGAATCTGAGGTTTTGCGAGTTATTCCGCTTGTAGCCATAAAACATTTGAAAAGGTCATAAATGAAATACCTTTGCCGGAGACCACAGTGTCCATCCTCGTTGCTACTCTATTCTACTCGCCTTTTGGCATCAGGTACTCTTCTGGAGGTTGTTTTCCATTAAAACGATAGTGCCACGTCTGTGTGGCTCAGTGTTTATCCATTTCTTCTCAACTATTGTCTAATTTTGTTTTTGGGTGAAGAAATGTTCGGTCCTATACCACTCAGAAAAATGTGCTGTGTCATAGCAGGTTGCCTTATTGTTTCATTTTTTGTTGGTTAATGTTACCAACATGGTTAATGTTACATGTTGGATTTTTGTGCAGGATTGAATGATGGTGAGGAATCGCTGTACTTTGTTGAGCGAACACCGTGTGGTTGTCCGGGGTTTTTGAAAGAAAGTAAATTAAACCTGAGAGACGGCAAGCTCCAAAACTGAGACTGCAACAGTAGCTTGGCTGTTTGTTGTCCAGGATAGGGGGCCGCCTATTGATGGCGCTCTGACCAATCACCGTTTAGTACATGGTACCTACTTCTGGAACCTTGACGGAGTAGATACCAAAAAAGTAGGTACTTTGCAATGGTGGAAAACCAAAAGAGTAAAGGAAAGTAGAGCCGGTACCATGCAGTGGAAAAGCTCCATAATCCTTGCTTGTTTGCTTTTTTTGTTTCTCGGACACAGAGCTTGTTAAATTGCCACCTCTGTTTTATGTTAACTTCACAGTTGGTGTTGCTGTGTAATCCTGTGGACAGACCAGATTTCTCCTGTCAAACCCCCTTCTCCCCCTTCTCTCATCCCTGCCCCCCCACCCCCCCCCACACACACACACACAGGCTGGCCAGTGGCTGGGTCACTCGAGGACAGTGCTCTGTGGAGACTCTGGTTGTAGTATTATATCTGCTTTATCATCGTAGCGCGGTGTTGGCTTTCTGACCCGTCCATATTGGCTTGACCTCTGTGCCTCCTATGCGGGCTTCTCAGCAGAGCAGAACGATACTGCAACACCACAGTCAGGGCTGGAGGAGGACATGAGAGAAATAGTGATCGGGGGGGGGGGGGGTCCCCTGTGACTAAGTGTTATTTAGGAGGAAAATGGTTGATGGAGGGCTAGGGCCAGCCATCTCCGTCTGTCAACCTCTTCTGCTGAGTTTTACTGCTCAATGGGGGCTCAAAGTATGTGGTCTGTTTGGAAAAAAAAATTGAAAATATTTTTTTTACAACAGTTCGTTTTCCTGTACATGTCTGTATATGTCGTACATTCGAGGGGACCCATTCAGTTTTTGCTTGCTGTTGAATATCATGCACGAAAAATTGAAGAGGGTGCCGGCTTTGTTTTGCCTCAATCCAGTGAATTAGACTGTGGAATAGCCTCATCTTTTGTGATGAGCTGCTCCTGCATGTGTGACATTTTCGAGGGATAGAAATGGCAAAATCTCGAGTGGCATCGAGGCAGGTAAACAGTTGATTACATACAGACATTTTCTGAATTTGAGCCGAAGAGGAAACCGGAGAAAGGCTGATATCAGTTTTCATGGGTGAGCACTTGTGTCCGGACAGACGGATGAGCTCCTAAAGCTATAGTGTGTAACTTATCTGGCCCAATGAGGAATTCTGAGTAATTGCAACACTGTCGGTGCATCTACGTGAGGTAAGCCTTCTGTGATTGCACATGGATTGTATACCTTCTGCTGTATGTCTAGGTTCTTTCTTAGCAGTAGAATCCACCACTGAAACAAACGCTTTTTGGGATTTTTCTGTTCACTTGCGCCACTGTTGGGGGGCGACACCAGTTTTTTAAACAATGCCATACTGAGAAATACACAGAGTTTTGTGGAGCTGATCAATCAACTCTGAGTCATCTTGTTTGGCGATGGTTTAAATGTAACTCTCATTCATATATACAAAAAAAGTTACGCACTATAGCTTTAACAAGGGCGCTCTGGCATCAGCAGCATTGACTTGAACATCTGATGACATGCCAGTCTGCACTCTGCTGCTTGACGCTGTCTGTCGCCTGGAGGAAGCCAGGTATCAGCTGATTTTTATTGCCTACTAAAGAAATTTGTGGTCTCATAAGTCTTTGAATATATTGTGAGATAGCTTGTTAAATCCACCACCGAGCCGTCCTCCTCGTATAAATCAGACTGGAAGGCTTTTCTAATGATGTGATAGCTCAACCCCACCGGCATACTGGGTGTTGGCTCTATATATAAAATCCTCTATCATGTAATTTCATATCACAATATCCATATATTCTTCCATATCCTCATATCGACTTACCTTTTGAGTTGAGTTAAAGTAGAACCGAGATCATATTTCATCATTCTGTTTGACCCCTCTGTAACCATTTTTTCTCATTGCCATCAATTCATGTCATTGTCTGTGTCTGATTGACAGTGACTGGCAGGCTGATGCCCAGCTCTGGATTGAGGGGAAAAAGTAAACAAACGTGCACTGTAGTTTACAACCTCAACTTACAAAGTGTAGTTGGTTTTTTAGGAGTAAGGATCACATCAGCATCTTAGAAGACCAAATTGACATGTTCCAGTTATTTTTTTACGTGTTGTTTTAATGTCCGATATGATTGGCTGTATGTATGTAAAAAGCTCCTGGAAAATGAGTTGAGTCACTGTTAATGGGAATGGTATTTTTGGGTATTATAGAACATACAGTAAATGCCCGACAAGGTGTTTTTGACTGTACTTTATCATACTGATGTAAAAGTCAAATCTGTATCCAATATGACCATAAAGCAATCCTGTTCATTGATTTGCAACATTGACCACAACAGCTGAATAAACCCAAAAATGTTAGAGGGAACGTTTCTACTGCATAACACGTATAGTAAAGCCTCTGCTGATGGTCTCACAGTCTATACGTATACTGCATATCATCATACTTGAAGACTTGAGTGTCAGTGTGCTTTCATGGATGAAACCTTCCGATGTTAATACATAGATTAAGATCACAACCATGCATAGAAGGAATGTGAAATTCACTCCTCTGATCTCTTGATTAGACCTTCCTGTCTGCTTTCTTGATATCTGTGCTACCGTGTATATACTGCTTATCTCTCTGTGCTGGTATGTTCATTGTTATTCATATTTTTATTTTGACTTGAAGCTCATACACAGGTGTGAATCTACCTGGGTTTCATTTCCTTTAGTGTTATCAGCTATTCTACTAATTCATTTTCACCTTTTAATTGAATATACAGGCTCCTCTCAACTTGGTGTTATTTTTCTCGTAGCTGGAACCCCTGTATACTGTATACTAAAAGGCAATTGTTGAATAGTTGCTTTGGACATTATTTGAATAGTTTGTTATTATCAATAACATCTTTCAGTTTGATGAATAAATTATGGATTGTCTTGGTTCTATGAGGATTTTCATTTCTCATCTTACTATCTCTCTTTTGAAGGATGGATATTGGATGTGAATTTGTATCCTCCATACCTCCATACCTTGTTTGAAGATAACTATTTCTCTCTGCTGAAGTGCGCAGGTGAAGGTGAAACAAGATCCACCATGGTATGTGTGTGTTATCTTATCTGCGGCCCAGGCCTATTTTTACCATATTAGTTGATTTGGACACACTTTTCATATTTTTACAATCATTCAATATATTGATATAGGAGTGTTTTTAGTTTGATGAGTAATGGCTTGATTGGTTCTCTGTGAGTGGTTTCATTTATAATTTTTTGAAAGAGGAAGACTGGATGAGAATTTTTCTATAAATATACATGTGCCCTCCATACCTCCACTCCTTGTCTGTCGATAAGTATTTCCTCCCTGCGGAAGTGCGCAGGTGAAGGTGAAACCAGAGATACCAAAATTTGGTATCTCTGGTTTCACCTGCAAATAGTATGTGTGTGTGTGTGTTATCTTACCTGTTTCCCGGGCCTATTAATACCACCCTCTCTCCTGCCCTGTCCAGTCCCCCGCTTGCAGCACACATGCTTCTCTCTCTCTCTCTCTCTCTTGTTCTCCTCTCTGCGCTGAGGGCAGCTCTGTGGACGGCCGCCGAGAAAACAGATGCGCTCTACACTGAAACACATTCCTAGCTGCGCACAAAGATAGTTGCTATGGTAACCATCCGTCTCCTTCGCAGCTCAGGAATGAAGAGTGTGCGTGTTATTGTGTGTGTGTGTGTGTGTGTGTGTGTGTGTGTGTGTGTGTGTGTGTGTGTGTGTGTAATTTGGAGGGGGGCTGGTTTAAAAAAAATAATAATAAGACACGATTTTCTTTTTTTCATATTCAAATGCATCATTAAGGAATCTCATGGTGTCACTGTCAGCGGAAATGCCTGAAGTTGCTCTTCAGGCGAGTGTGTTATGTTCCCAGCGCTGTCATGTAGCTTTGAAGCAATCTGCATCTGTGTCTTCAAGTGAGAGATGCTGTGTGTGTGATTGTCATAATTGATGTGTTGTAAGAACAAAAAGTAGAGCTATAAATAGAAAGAAATCAATATGCACAACCCTTACATTGTGGTAATGTACTGTATGTTTCCCCCTTAGATTAGTATGGGCTACATTTAGATGAAAGGCTTTGTAAATTGATGTTCCATGATGTCCATGATAATGTATTTTTGTTTCTTTGGTCCATCAAACATAAAGAACTGGATTATATTTGACAGCTGTGTGGTCATAGTTGCCCAAATCGCTGGATCTGAACCATGTCTTTACTGCGATTTTTTTTTCTCCCACATCAGAGGTAGCACAGACAAACTGCTCGCCCCTGCAGAGAGTCAGTCATCCAATAGCTGACTGCTACAGAGATGTTGTTGTAAGAAGTAAAAAAAAATTATATAAAGGGGAACAGAAAAATGGGAACTTAAAGCTGTACTGTAATTAGCCCATTGGTTATCTTAAGCATGTTTTTTTTTTTTTGTCGCTAGCAATACAGTTCCGATTTCACTTCACATTGACTTCCTGAGTGCCTGTGTGATTCTGGCGCGAATTTAGTGGGCAGACATTACAACTCAAAATACGATTTAGCGAAGAAGTCTGGTCTTGTCAGTCAAATTCAAGTGGAATGTTTTTTGTCCACAAAATTCCCATGAAAAATAATATAATTTTTTTTTTAATTATTGAAATTCTTACTATTACTTATACAGAGTTCAGCTTTAACTAAATACAGTACAGGCCAGGGAACAAAGAGATTAATGAAAGGGACGCAGACACACGCTATCACACAGAGGCGGCTGAGATAGACACACACACACACACACACACACACACACACACACACACACACACACACACACACACACACACACACACTCTGTTTGATCACGGTCACGGCTGCAAGAACCCCTCAGGAGCAATTGACTAATCAGAGCTAATGTATTCACTGCATATACTTCGACCAGTCTGTCAAACTGGGAGGCTTTAGCTGCCTCTGTGTCCAGGCACACAGACACACCACAGCTTTCACGATGTGGTCGGGTGGGTTGGAGGTTTAGCTTCTGTTTGCATTCAATGTCCTCCTCGATGGCTACACATTATCTCCAGCCGTTCCCCTGTGTGGTTAGCCCATAATTCCATCATCTATACTAACCTACCACATCTCCTCCATTACTGCATTCAGTGCTCTTCCTCAGGGGGAGGCTGGAAGATTCACTGACCTTGGGAAGGGACGGATGCATTTTTTTTGCTCCTTATTAAATGTACCCAGCTGAGGCCACTATCCACCACCTCATCAAGGCTTATATGCATAATTAGCTGTTCTGGACCTAATGCGTGCTGTGATTACCTCGTTATTGGTTAGATACTGTGTTTAAAAAAATAATAATAATAAAAAAATAAATCATCCCGGTTTGCTTCAATGTGAACCTACTGCAATTTTTTAATCACAGGAAGGTGCGATATTATTTAAGGGCAACTGATTTCAATTAACTTTTGGCATGCTGCAGAGAGGGCCTTCCTAAACATCAGATTCTACAGACTTTAAACCATAGTGCGTAACTTTTTCATATAAATGAATGAATGTCTGTTACATTCAAGCCATTGCCAAACGAGTTGATACAAAGTTGATCAGCTCCACAAAGCTCTCTCTGTATTTCAAATATCACACCATAATTATTTAATTATGCTACATTGATGATTCCCTACGATATTGCAAATCCTCATTACACTATCATTTACAGTAATCACGATAAGATATTTGTTCTAAATCAAGCCCTATTTAAAGGTTGATTTTCCCTCCCTCTCTCCTCCAAAAGCTTCCTGTCTTTCTCACTTTGCTCTGAGAGACTTGGAGTCAATCTAATGAGGATCCTGACCGTTCTCTGCCTGTCTGTCCATGAGAGAGTGGTGAGTGGGGGTAGCACAAGGTTTTTTAGATTGCCCTGTCTGTCTGTAAGTGTTAAAACAGACAAGGGAAAAGGCCACAGGCTTTGTACAGGCTCTCCGTCTACCAGTGGTGGTGGTGAGGTGCCTGGGACTGTCTCAGTGTCTAATGGTCGTCAGTCAGGACTTGCAGTAGCAGCAGCAGCTACCTGCCAGTCTGGTCTAACCTGCCCCGCAGGAATACGAGACATGGCTCTCTCTGTGTCTCGCTCGCTGCTGTTTATTTAAACAGCGTTTATCTCGGTGCACTCTGTGTCATTAAAGCCTGGTCCAATTCACAGGCTCACACGTCCCACACCAGCCATTTGTCTTCAGCAGGCTAGTTAGTTTGTTCCGGAGCGGCAAAGGGTGAGTAATTAGTGAAAGAGTGACACTGCGGTAAACAAAGTTAGATTGAATGGAAATGGATGTGGCAGCAGCAGCCTCGTGGGCATTATAGCCAGGTGTTGGTGAAAAAAAAAATATGATACCGCCACCAATGAGGGTTTGTTATGGATGGTTAGTAACCAGGCAACAGGGGTGAGAAGGATGATGTCATTAAGGGATTTTGTTTTGGGTCACGTTGCAAAGTTGGAAACTGAAATCCCTCGGCTCTACGACTGTGTGTTTATTTATGTGTTTGTGTGCGTGTGGTGTTAGTGTGCGTGTGGTGTTAGTGGGTGTGTGTTGTTGTGTTTGATCATCTGATCATCACGCAGGCTCACCCCCTGTGTTTTTTCTTTTTTCCCTTTGTAGCTGGGAGTTTCTGTAAACAGAATAGAGAAGTGGATAACACACCCACTTATTCTTAAAAAGTCGCACACACACAGTCCCTTTCTCTCTCTCTCTCTCTCTCTCTCTCTCTCTCTCTCATACACACACACATACACACCCTCACCCTCCCTCTTTCTCTCTCTGTCTCTCACTCACTCACACACACACACACTCATACACACAGTCTCTCTCTCTCTCCTCTCTCTCTCTTACTCACACACACACACACACACACACACACACACACACACACACACACACACACACACACACACACACACACACACACACACACACACACACACACAGGTAAAGGGCGTATCTGATCACGTCACTTGAGCTGCGGCGGTGATGACGAGTGGTGCGGAAGGAGCTGTCTTCGGGTGTGTGTGGGTGTGTGTGTGTGTGTTTGGAAGGCTTCTGCCAGACTGCGTGGAGAAAGGGCTTCTGTAAACAGTTTGAAGGGATTCTTGTGGTTGTGGCTGACGGGATTTTTTGGAGTTTATCTAAGCGGACGCCTCGACAAAAGACTTCCATGTGCGGTGGAATGTTTCTGCAATGCATAGCTCTGGCTCTGAGTTAAGAGAAACCTCAGGTAGGCTGTTCAATAGAGTTGTTTTAGGCAAGCGCAGGTGCTCCTGTGTATCTTGTATCCGGGTGTGATGTCGTTGTCATTGTGGCTGCTTTTGGTTTATGCAAAAAGTAAAGGCAGCCGATATACTTTGTCTTAAAGGTAGAGTCAGTGATTCTGGAGAATTATTGTTGTCAAAATAATTTTTTGCCAAATGAGTGTATGATTTCTCACGATTTGCTACCTGGCTGTGTGTGCTGAATAAATCTGGTTCAGCCTTGGCTCTGTAAACTTGGATGTTGCCAGCTACGATGGGCCCCTTTGTTTACATACCAGTTTACATACCTTAGATTGTGTATTATCACCAGATTTAGCACACACAGCATGTACAGGCATCAGATGAGTGAGGAGATAATCACTGATTTTAACACATGATTTCGACAACAAGAATTCTCCAGTATGGCTTACTGCACCTTTTAAAAGTACTTCCGGGGTAAAGAGGCGGCGGATATAAAGCCCTTTTTTTATGTGTGTGCTTGTAAAACCGAAGCTGCTGCTCAATTCCCACCCACCAGCACTGACACTCTTTTCTCTCGCTCTCTCTTTTTTCCCTCTCTCCCACACACTTGTCTTCCTCCCCTCCTCCTCTCCTCCCCTCCTCCGCCTCTGCGTGCCTGTGCAGGGGAGTCAAGCCAGGAGCTGGGCCCCCCTCCGTCGGTGGACGAGGCAGCCAACACATTGATGACGCGCCTGGGTTTCCTTCTGGGAGACAAAGTCAACGAGGGGCCGGCCGGCACCCACTACAGCATGGAGGAACCTGAGGCCAGACAGGTAAGGGTCTTTAAGCAAATGAATGGGACAGTTCTTCTTTCCATGTGATTTGAGGAGGGACTGAATTTTTTGTCTGGATTTTGTCTATGAAGGTTTATGTTAAATACAGAAAGCTACAGGTTTTTTTCTGACTTGTGCAGTTAAAGGTGGAGTCAGTGATTCTGGAGAACGCTTGCCTTGTTGTCAAAATCACTTTTTTTGTGAAAATCTATGAATATCTCCTCATGGTATGCTATCCGTACTGTGTTTGCGCTGAAAAAAAAAGCTAATGTACACAGCCTAGGCTCTGTAAACCCATATGCACACAAAAGGGGCCCACCGTAGCTAAGAACATAACTATTTACAGAGCCTAGGCTGTGGATTAACACTGGATTTATTGTTCAGCGCACACACACACATTATGGACAGGTAGCGGATCGTGAGGAGATATTCACTGATTTTGACTAAAAGTGATTTTGACAACTGTATTGCTGACTCCACCTTTAAGTTCAGCTCCAACATGTTCAGATCGCATGACATGATGTCACCAGATGCACACAGCCAAGGGAAACATTGCCTGCGTTTGTTTAAGACTTAAAAATAGACGGATAAGGATCTGTGCCCCAAAAACCTGTTTGAGTTCAAAATGTCATTGCCCTTAATGACATCGTTGTGGTTTTCCAAATCTAATAATCTTATTGAGTATTTGATTCTGACACATTCCTATTGTGAGAGATATAGCGCTCTGGGACTTGAACAAACACGCAATCATCTGATTCGATCTGTTTTGACATTCATCTTGGTAATGTCCTTGTTTACACTCGTTTTTGACAGATCGTTGGAAGTTAGGATAGCTAGATCAAAGGCCTTCTCCGCAAATTGCCCTCAGACACTAGATCGCGTCAGATTCAGAATTTATCAGTGCCTCTCCATCAAGAAGCCGATATCTACCCCGTCTAATCAGATTTTGATGTGGCAAATGCTATTTTCATAGCTTGCTTTAAAGCTTTAGTGCGTAACTTTACATATAAATGAATGTTGGTCACATTCAAGCCATCGCCAAACGAGTTGACACAAAGTGCCTAAGAAATGTTGCAGTTGTTGATTCATTCTACTGCTAAGAAAAAAAACATGGGCGTACTGTAGAAGGAATACAATCCATGCGCGATCACACAAGGCATACCTCATGCATTCAGAATTCCTCATGCAACAGAAATTATGCACTAGAGCTTTAAACGTGCTTTGTGAAAGCATGTTTTCATGAGCTGGCATGTGGCAGGTTTCTCTCCTGCACTGCAACAAAACAGCTCTTGGCACAGCGGGCCTTCTCTAAGCTTCGCAGCAGATGTCATGGGTTCTCTACCTAAACCTGATTTGACAGCTATGAATTTTTCAAATCGACAGAGAGAAAACAGTCGCGTAGAGTGTGTGTCTGTGTGTGTGTGTGTGTGTGTGTGTGTGTGCACTTGTGTGTGTGTGTGTGTGTGTGTGCGTGTCTGTGTTTGAGCGGAAGGGGGGACCTGTTGCTAAAGCGTTCAGAGTGGGCCTAGGTGTATGAGTTTGCACTAAAGTGCTGTGGATTAGCGATTAGACTGATGGACTGCTGCCTGTGCTTGTTGGAGGAGCTAGCTGTAGCAGTGGGGGTGTTATGAATTGAGAGAGAGAGAGCTTTATTCAAGCGGCTCTTTTTTAGAGATGTGACTCACACACACACCAGCACCCTGTTGCATCGTGCAAACACTGCAAACTCATTCGTTTTTTTATATATCTGACTGACCAACACACACTGTTCTCTGGCTTTGCAGTTTGTTGGATTCATTTACCACCGAATGTGACAAGGACTACCTCGAGATTTGGGACAGAATCTTAGTAGCCAATTAGAATGTTCTCCTAACACGTTACAGTTGAACAGCAGATAGATAGGTATCATTAAGATTGTATCAATACAAATATCACTACTTTGCGGTACACTTTTTGATTCTGCTCTCCATAAAATGGTGCAAAAAATATGAAGATTTGATGTAGATTTAGAGGAATCATTGTCCTGTCTTTTCCTTTGCTTTGCTTATTGATATTTCGGTACCAATCGTTCTGTTTTAGAACTAGTATTTGGAATCCACCCCTCTTTGCAGGATGTTGTTAAAGCACAAGTGATGTTAAATGTCTGTCATCTAAACCAGAATCAGTTAGGGTGGGGGGTGGAAGCATTCTCTATAAGGCACATCTACCATCTTGCTTTTGACATAGGTAACTGCTCCCAGTAGCTGGTGTCTGTGCTGCCACTCTTCACCAGCTGAGGGAACAGGGTGACCTTAACTTGCAGAGATCGCAGCTAATTGCCTTTCATGCTCTCGTGCACCCGCATGTCGAATTGATCCAATGTATGCTCCAAGTTCAATCCAATCCTTATGCGATGTTTAAGGTCAGACCAGCACCAGCGCAGAAGGTGTGTTAGCCCTACAGATAGAGCCATTGTGTTGGCATGGCTGCATATAGTTTTAAAGGGTTTATCTGTTTGTGTGGATATTTGTTTGTGTTCTGTAAGCATTGACACTTAACTGTCCTGTCCATGGCGAAATGATTGATAATAGATCATCACCAAACTCTCTTAGCACACATTTCATTGCAGAACATGACAATTTTATTACTTTATGGTAGATTTTGATTGAGTTATTTAAATATTGTAGCTTGCCAGATTTGTTTGAGCAAGTCATCTGAAATAGAAACAAAATTCAACTTTCAATAATTCATCCTCTAAATTTAAATCCTTGGAAAGCTGCACAATTAACATATTAGCATATTTACATGCCAACATCAGTGCATAGAGCCGCTAGCATTTTTGTTTATCTTTTTTTTTTATCAACAGCTTCTAGCTTCCCAAGTTTCTCTGTTTCACACACACACACACACACACACACACACACACACACACACACACACACACACACACACACACACACACACACACACACACTTGGCAGTGAGCGATTTAGGATCAGTGTCTCTCTAAAGGATAGTTTGACGTATGGATAAGTGAACCCAAGATCAAACCCTCAACACTGCGATTAATTGGCGCACCAATCTATTCCAACAACTACTTCCTCAGGAGGCTGTCAACACATAATTGACAGATTAATCAATTTGCGGCCGCACTCCCGACTGTATATGTATGTGTGCGTTAGTGTGTGTATGAGCTTAGTGTCTGTTCTGTCTTCTCCCTGGACTAGATTTAGCCTTGAGCAGCGCTTCACCCCTCCTGCCCTCATACTGTGTTGACCTGAACTCAGCAGTTAATAGGAGACCTCCATGTGTGATGTGTGTGTCGGTGTCTGATACACACACTTAAAGGTGAAGGAATTGATTCTGGAGAATTCTTTTTGTCAAAATCAGTGAATATCTCCTCACGATCTGCTACCTGTCCAAACTGTATTTGCGCTGAAAAAGAAATCCAGTGTTAATACACAGCCTAGTCTCTGTAAACAGGCATGTTGCTAGCTACAGTAGGACCCTTTGGTTTACAGAGCCTAGGCTGTGAATTTGCATCATATTTTCATTTCAGCCCACACACAGTGGTTCGTGGGGAGGTATTCTCTGATTTTGACAAAAAGGTGATTCTGTCAACAAACTTTCTCCAGAATAGCTGACTCCACCTTTAATCACTTGGCATCCCTGTTTATTTGTTTTCCAACTCTGCTAAGCTGTGGATGCTAAGTTGCTTGCGTGTATCATTGTGGCGTGTGTGTGTGTGTGTGTGTGTGTATGTGTGTGTGTGTGTGTGTGTGTGTTTGTTTGTGCGCCTGTGTTTGTGTGTTTGTTTGAGAGGGCCTCAGTGGGTGTTCACAGCAGCAGACTAGACGCGGCAGAAATGTTTTTTATTTTGTCCCCTGTGTCTCCTTGTCTCTAAACCGGAGCTGATGTAGAAGAAGGTCACCCCAGGGTGCTAAACAATGCAGGCAGCGGGCACTACTTAGTATTCAGAGTGTGTATGGGACTTTAATCTAGTTTATAATGTATTTACTTACTTGGTTAAATGTCCTGGCAGTCAAGAGGAAAATATTCCTGAAAATACGTCTCTCGGTGAAAGTGTTCTACTCTTTAAAGTACTTTTCATTACAAATCCTGTGTTTATCAAACTCTATCCAAATGATAAGATCCATTTAAGGGTGTATTAGCGTTAAAACCTGGTGAAGAAGGTATCGCACGTGTAGGAAGAACAACAGTTTACAACCACACATGTTGTGCCATGGGACTTTACGGAGTCTGGTTTTTGAAAAGGCCACTCCTTGTTTGTTCCTCAAAAGGGGAAATGAGTGTTTTCCTGCGTTTAGATTTTACAGTCTACAGCCCTGATAAATAAACCAACTCGACAATGTTTGATGTTTTTTCTCTCCTTTTTGTCTGTACAATACATTTGGAAAGTGACTGTCGGTGTTACTTACTGCTATTTACAGGTTTCTTGACATTTTTGGGAAAGAAAACTAGTTGTTGAGTGTGTTTGTATGTGTAATTATACTGTAAGTGTGTAGCATCTATAATCTATGAAGCTCTTTCAAACCTTTATTCTAGGAATATGCTATCAATGATTCATTAGTATAAGTGTTATTGTTCGCGGTGGGGAGAGACAACTTTGAAAAGTGGAATATTAAAGTGACATTTTCCTCCAAAATCCAAAACATTGCATGCACTCTGCCGTTATACCGCGAGTGCTAATTGAGTTGTTGGAACCACACCAAGCTTTTTTACACGTGTTTGTGTCTGTCTGTGTGTGTGTGTTCCAGGGCCAGAACCAGAGGATCAGCCCGTGTTCCACCCTGACCAGCAGCACAGCCTCCCCCCCTGCAGGCAGCCCCTGCTCCACCCTGCCCACTTCCATGCCGGGCCAGGCCGGAGGGAGGGACTGCGCCTACGGAGTCACCAGTCCCACATCAACACTGGAGAGCAGAGACAGCGGCATAATTGGTGAGATATGCTCACACAGAAGATTGACAAAAAAAGATATGGCTGGCACTATTCAACATTTCTGAACACTTTGTCAACTTTCCGACTGTCTGTGGCATCTGAAATAAATAAATCGTCAGGTCAAAAGTATATTTTTTTATTTGGCAAAAGTGTGAAATAAAAGTGTCTTTACAGCAGCAAGAGAGTTTATATTGTACTGACTCAAACAGTGCCACTGGTCATCCTAATAAAGGAACATGTGCCCCAGTGGAACCATGCGAATCACTGATGTGTTTTAATAGGTTTTGGACAATAGTGGAGGTCAATGGCTTTTGGACGACAGTGGAGGTCAATGGCTGCACAGACAATATTTCTTTGTTGGAAGAAGTAATTGATGCTTTTACTCTTTTTCATTGGATTTGTTGACAATACAAGAACAGGAGGAACAATGACAATCACCCATAACCCGTTTAATGCACAATACACAGGCGTCAAAGTGTTGTATGAAAACTGACTTTAAAAAAGGTATTCATCTTTTAAAAATCTTCATAAATGAAACTTTATGTTAAGTGGCTTAAAAGTTAAGTTAAAAAACAATTACAACACGTGATTTTAAATAGAGCAAAGTTGAGATGGTTGAGAAATTCTGTAGACAGCGCTACCTGCTCAGACAGGCAGCTCTACTGTCTGGAACGCCTGATGGTTATAACGTTTGACAGTCAGTGGGAAACTGCCTGAGGTCCTAGCCTGGTTCCCACAACCCAAATTGACTGTCTCATCTTCACTTCACCACTGCCCCCACACCCCTTTTCCAAACCCTTAGTTGCAGACCACAAAATTGTGTCTGCCTCCAACTTGAACTATGTGGTCAGTTTTCGAGTAAAACCAGTTACTTTTGTCAAAGTGGTGCGGCCATTGTTTCCTGGCAACAATGTTGAACACCTGTAGTTGGATGAGGAAAAGCATTGCATCGAAATAGACAGAGACCTTTTCAGAACAACAGCAGCATACATACAACGTATGTGTGAAAATAAAAATAGCTTGGCAGGACAGTCAAACTCAAATAAAACCTAGTTGGCCTTAAAATATGACACATTTCTCAAATATACACTCAACAAAAATATAAACGCAACACTTTTGTTTTTGCTCCCATTGTTCATGAGATGGACTTAAGGATCTAAAATTCATTCCAGATACACAATATTACCATTTCTCTCAAACATTGTTCACAAATCTGTCTAAATGTGTGATAGTGAGCACTTCTGCTTTGCTGAGCTAATCCATCCCACCTCACAGGTGTGCCACATCAAGATGCTGATCTGACATCATGATTAGTGCACAGGTGTGCCTTAGACTGTCCACAATAAAAGGCCACCCTGAAATGTGCAGTTTTGTCTCACAGCAAAACGCCACAGATGCCACAAGCATTGAGGGAGCGTGCAATTGGCATGCTGACAGCAGGAATGTCAACCAGATCTGTTGCTCGTGCATTGAATGTTCATTTCTCCACCATAAGCCGTCTCCAAAGGCGATTCAGAGAATATGGCAGTACATCCAACCGGCCTCACAACCGCAGACCACGTGTAACCACACCAGCCCAGGACCATCCAGCAGGTTCACCTCCAAGATCGTCTGAGACCAGCCACTGAGACAGCTGCTGAAACAATTGGTTTGCATAACCAAACAATTTCTGCACAAACTGTCTCAGGGAAGCTCAACTGCATGCTCGTCGTCCTCATCGGGGTCTTGACCTGACTCCAGCTCGTCGCCGTAACAGACTTGAGTGGGCAAATGCTCACATTCGATGGCGTCTGGCACGTTGTAGAGGTGTTCTCTTCACGGATGAATCTCGGGTTACATTCTTCAGGGCAGATGGCAGACAGCGTGTGTGGCGTCCTGTGGGTGAGCGCTTTGCTGATGTCAATGTTGTGGATCGAGTGGCCCATGGTGGTGGTGGGGTTATGGTATGGGCAGGCATATGTTATAGACGAAGAACACAGGTGCATTTTATTGATGGCATTTTGAATGCACAGAGATACCATGACGAGATCCTGAGGCCCATTGTTGTGCCATACATCCATGAACATCACCTCATGTTTCAGCAAGATAATGCACGGCCCCATGTTGCAAGGATCTGTACACAATACTTGGAAGCTGAAAATGTCCCAGTTCTTGCATGGCCAGCATACTCACCGGACATGTCACCCATTGAGCATGTTTGTGATGTGCTTGACCGGCGTATACGACAGCGTGCACCACTTCCAGCAACTTCGCACAGCCATTGAAGAGGAGTGGACCAACATTCCACAGGCCACAATTGACAATCTGATAAACTCTATGCGAAGAAGATGTGTTGCACTGCATGAGGCAAATGGTGGTCACACCAGATACTGACTGGTTCTGAGTCCCCAGACCCTCAATAAAGCTCACTATCACACATTTAGACAGATTTGTGAACAATGTTTGAGAGAAATGGTAATATTGTGTATCTGGAATGAATTTTAGATCTTTAAGTCCATCTCATGAAAAATGGGAGCAAAAACAAAAGTGTTGCGTTTATATTTTTGTTGAGTGTAGCTGCAACATAACAGCACACAAAACAATTTTGATGTTTTTTTTAATTGTCTTTTTTCTGCTATTTTTCTACAGCCACATTGACCAGCTATTCGGAGAACTTCGATCGAGGCAGCGGCAAGTACGGCGAGGGCTCCCGGGGGAACCTGAAGCTGTGGCAGTCCCAGAAATCAGGCATGGACTCCTTCCTTTACCGAGTGGACGAGAACATGACCGCCTCCACCTACAGCCTCAACAAAATCCCCGAACGAAACCTGGAGAGCATGTCCTCCCACTCTGCCCACTCCATCCCTCTGTACCTCATGCCCCGCCCTAACTCTGTGGCCGGTGAGTCCCCCATTACCTTTCCTCCCCTACTTCTCCTGTCAAAGTAGATGACAAGGAACCAGAAATATGGTTGTTTCAAAGGGGCATAAGGTGCACAAAATTCTGCTGAGAAAGAGCTGCTTTTTCTGGCATAATTGGTCTAATGTTGAACCCCTATTTCTGACTCCTTTCAGTGCTCCCTATTCAGTCCTTTCAAGCCTTCTCTCCTTGCTTGTTTTCTGTGATCCTTCCCTTTGTACGGTGGCTCAGAAGTGCAAATCATAATGGGAAATTGGAAAACACAATGACACATTACAATATCAAAATAGGATGATTTGTTGTTGTGTTTTCGTATTTGCCTGTGTTTTGTGATATATGCGGTTTTTCTAATAATCATTTTGTATCAACTTTTATTTAATCATTAATGTGAAAATGTAGATTTAAAATGCTTTATCAATGGAGTCCTAGCCAAGAATGCAGCATTTAAACATAAAACGTTTCAGAGTAAAATACAAGACACAACAAACGCATCGGAATACAAAATGGTTGTTTTTCATGGCACTTCAGGGCCGCCGTACTTTGAACTCCCTCATTAAGAAACATTCTGTGATTTAAAAAAAACAGCAAAGATCTCTACAGTTCAAGACCCCATTTCCCTCTGCAAATCTTTCATAAATGAGCCCTAACTTGCTCAAAAATCTGAGCGCGGTATTGGGAGGAGCTCAATTAGTGGTTTTGATTTGATTCCAATTTTTTTGTTAATTATCTGGAGAGTCTTGTGTGTTTCATGTGGGGTTCTGTTCAAAATCTCGGGTAGCTGAAAAAAAAACGGCAGAGCTATTGGCCCAGCCCTGTTGCAAACCACTGAACACAATAACACTGATTCCGCAGGAGAAACATACTGCGGCTGGAATATTATCACATAGCAAAAAAAAACTGGCATTAGTGTTGCCGACGGCGACGGGTCTCATCTCATGTTTCTCATATTGTAGTCCACAGCTGAGAAAGAGAGAAAAATGGCTCCCAAAAGTATCAGTAAATAAATCTGGGGGAAAAATGTCAGTTTCATAACAGTGTGCTAGTCCTAATGGGCCCTGATTGTATTTTTGTTCTCATCATCAGAGAGGCTATGAGCACTATTATGCACTTCTCTCACTCCCACTGGAAAAACGTGTGTGTGTGTGTGTGTGTGTGTGTGTGTGTGTGTGTGTGTAGACTGTAGACACACACACACGCATCTTTCACTAAGCACTGTAATATGCCTGACACGGCACGTCGCTGCGGCTGTGACCCTCTCTTTATGCCGGTCATGTTCTGCTGTTTGACACCGCTGTCTGGCAGTTTTTTACGGATTCAACCTCGAGATCTCATCTCCGCCCCTCAATACCCACACCTTCAAAAGGGAGACCGGAGGCGGCTTTAAAAGCACATTATAAGATGGAGGCAGTGAAAAATAACATGATGTTTCTGAAGGCATTTGTATTTGTCGGGAAATGGGAAATCTGGATCTAGGAGAGGAGTGAAAGAGAGAGAGAGAGATGGAGAGAGAGAGTTTCATAATCTCTCCTCCACAAAGAGTTATTAGATGATGTTGGGACGGGGAGGCGAGCGCAGGCCGGGGATTGGCTGGGCTCGCACGGAAGTGGAACATCAAAGCCCCAGGCATTAACCGTTTCTATCCCCCAGAGTGACGGACAGACTGGCTTTGATGTAGAGAGAGAGCGAGAGAGAGCGAGAGAGAGCGAGTGTGAGAGATAGATGGCAGAAGGCAACTGGGGAGGGAGGGGTCTACTTTATTACCTAATGAAGGCAGTGCGTTGGTAGAGCTTAAGATGGATATGGAGGAGGGAGCCACCAAGACTTGAGTATTCCATTTTTTCTCTCTCCCTTCTAGCTGCTAATATTGCTCACTGTAAAAAGCAGAGTTGTTCAGATTTTTTTTTATTTTTGATATTCTTTGCTGCCCATCAGAAGAAAATTAGAAACCAGCTAAAATTCAGTGAGGAGTTTACATTCATCCCTTATATCCCTAAATTATATATACAGTATATACATTGGAGTCCAAGTCTGAGACCACTAGTGACGATAATTTGTTGTTGCATTTGCGCAGGTGTCACCATGTTACAGCCGTGTTTCTACGGTGGCACATAATGGACAAACTTAACAGCCTTCATCGTTTCAATAGTGGGTGTGATAGTGAGAACATTCTGGATCCTACAATTCCCATCATGCAACAAGACAACATCTCTCCCTGCCATGTTTCAGAGCAACTAAACCCCCTGTGTATTCTGGAACATAACCCCCATTGCAAATTTAAGAAATTGCACTGCTACCCTCTGTTGCACGCTATACTGTCATTGACTTAACCTTCAAACCTCAACAAATAAACCCAAACTTTAAAACATTGTATGCCCTCGAATGGGACAAGAGAAAATAATTTTTTTTTAATCTAATTTGGATGAAGGGACCCATTTGAAATCCCTGTCAGTTTGCATCACGGCCTCAGTATGGTCAAATCCTTACTCATACAAAGTAAGTCTACAATGGTTTGAAAGTCACTCTGAGATTCAGTCAGCTGACTGACTCTATAGTCTTAAATCCTCTACATTAAGCTAACAGCTCACCTTAGATAACTTATTTCAATTGTGTGGGTGCTGGCGGACAAAGGCCATTCATTTAAATTTCCTTCCGGATTTACCTTTTTGTCCCCGAACCCACCTCTGCCTATATACCTGGCTTAATACCCAGATATTATTGTTTGAAGACCAGGACCTCCATTATTTATCACCTGGAGTCATCTCTCTGTCTGGGGGAGCTAACAGGAGAATGGTGAGGCGTTCAGAGCACCAGCAGCCACCTCGTAACGGAGATGACTAGTTGGCTGATACTGTGACTGGCTTTGGACCGTAGCCAAGCCGGTGTCATTGTGTGTGTGTGTGTGTGTGTGTGTGTCTGTGTGTCTGTCTGTGTATGTGTGTGTGCGCCCACGCATGCGTTCATTCACGCTATCCGTCACTCTTGAAAACAGGAAGTGTGTGATGTGGCTGTCATTGCCCGAAGCAGCTGAGCTCCTCTCTGCCCCACGTTTTTTTTTTTTTTTTTCAAACTCTACCTCTCCATACCATACATATTTTCTATTTTCCTTTTTCCCCCGTGCATGCCATGCAGTCTTAGCGCACTGGCTGGGGGTCTGTGAAAGTGATCTCCCGGCAGACTGCTGCATTGCAGAGAGAGATGATGAGCCCACAGATTTCTGTCCTCACATTCAAACACAGTTGAAAGAAAGATAGATAGAAAAAAAGGCGGGGTTTTTTCGGGCTATATTTCCCCCGGTAGCCCTGAGTCATTCTTCCATAGGTTTAGCAGCATATTAATACCCACTGGGTCCTTTTTTAGCCCATAGTTTGGATGACCGGCAGCCCCATTCCCACCAGGGCCGAGCCCCCAGCATTCCCAGCTGCCCTTTTCCCTCCATTTTGGGAAACACATGGTGGGCTAGTTTTTGGGTCCGTAGCTAGGGGTGACTCAGGCAGTCGGCCACACACGCGCACGCACGCACGCACACACGCACGCACGCACGCACACACACACACACACACACACACACACACACACGCACACACACGCTCAGTATTTCACTGATATTTACTCCAGTGGCACCAAAGACAGGACAGGAGCTGTGTGGAGGTGCCAGCCGGCTCAGAGGCCTGCTGCTGCTCCAAGGGATTATATTGCCTTACATCTTGCAGTGACTGGAGAGGGATACGGGATAAGGGATATCATTGAGGAGAAGCAGCAATGCATTGCCATTCACAGCTCGTCCCAAACTCCTTGAAGTTGACTTGGGATCTCACGGAACCTCAGAGTTATTGCAGGTATAGTGTCAGATAAAAGGGATTCCCAGGATAAATCCGGCTTATTACACCTTGGATCTTATTCGCGTGGCTTTGTCCATTATTTCTGTCGCTAATTATAACATTGTACTCACCACGTTGATTTGCTTTTATCTGTCAAAACACTGACATTGTGGGCAAGGCAAGGCAAGTTTATTTATATAGCACAATTCAGACACAAGGCCACTCAAAGTGCTTTACAGGGGCAAGATTAGAATACATTATAAAACATTTAAAAGCGAATAAAAGAAGCAAATAAAAATAAAATAAAAACTCGATTTAAAAACATAATAAAAGAAGCAAATAAAATGAAAATTGCAAGTTAAAAAGGAAACAAAAAAGTCTTCAGACTCGATTTAAAAGAACTGAGAGTTGCAGCAGACCTCAAGTTCTCTGGGAGTTTGTTCCAGATTGTTGGTGCATAAAAACTAAAAGCTGCTTCTCCTCGTTTAGTCCTAACTCTAGGGACTGTAAGTAGACCTGTCCCAGACGACCTAAGGGCTCTGGACGGTTCATAACTTATCAGCATATCAGTAATGTATTTTGGCCCTAAACCATTTAGTGCTTTATAAACCAACATCAGAATTTTGAAATCAATTCTTTGAGTGACTGGAAGCCAATGTAAAGACCTCAGAACTGGGGTAATGTGATCCACCTTTTTGGTCCTAGTGAGGACTCGAGCAGCAGCGTTCTGAATTAGCTGAAGCTGTCTGATTGATTTTTTTGGAAGGCCAGCAAGGACACTGTTACAGTAGTCAAGTCTACTAAAGATAAATGCATGGACAAGTTTTTCTAAATCTTGCTGAGACATAAGCCCTTTAATTCTTGATATGTTTTTTAGGTGGTAGTAGGCTGATTTATTGATTGATTTTATGTGTTTCTTGAAATTCAAGTCAGAGTCTACAACAACACCAAGATTTCTGGCTTGGGGTGTAGTTTCTAACATAATGGATGTAAGCTGTGCGCTGACTTTTAATTGTTCATCTTTGGCACCAAAGACAATTACTTCAGTTTTATCGTTGTTTAATTGAAGGAAATTTTGGCACATCCAATCATTGATTTGTTCAATGCACTTACTCAGTGCCTGTATTGGACTGCAGTCTCCTGGTGATATGGTTATGTAAATTTGTGTGTCGTCTGCATAATTATGGTAGCATAATTTGTTCTTATTCATAATCTGAGCTAGTGGGAGCATGTAGATGTTAAATAGAAGAGGGCCAAGAATGGAACCTTGGGGGACCCCGCATGTAATATTTGTCCGCTCAGATGTGAAATTGCCTATTGACACATAGTAGTCTCTATCCTTTAAGTAGGGTTCAAACCAGCTTAGTACAGTTCCCGAAAGTCCAACCCAGTTGGCTAGTCGATCTAGTAATATGCTGTGGTCAACTGTATCAAAAGCGGCACTGAGATCCAGTAAAACTAAGACAGAACTTTTGCCACTGTCTGTGTTTAAATGGATGTCATTGAGGACCTTAACCAGAGCAGTCTCAGTACTGTGGTGTTGTCGAAATCCTGACTGGAAGACATCAAAGCAGTTATTCATTGCTAAGTAGTTATTTAGCTGTTGATAAACAGCTTTTTCAATGATTTTACTTAAAAATGGTAGGTTAGATATGGGCCTATAATTTTTCATGAGTGATGTATCTAGATTGTTCTTTTTTAAGAGTGGCTTGATGACTGCTGTTTTCAGGGCCTGTGGGAATACACCTGTCTGAAGGGACATATTGACAATTTGTAGAACATCTGAGGCCATACAGCTAAAAACAGTTTTAAAAAAGCCTGTGGGCAGAATGTCAAGGCAACAGGATGAGGAGTTCAGGTGTTGTATAATGTCCTCCAGGTTTTTGTGGTTTATAAGATAAAATTCTGTCATTGCATTTGAATTGATTTTAAGAGGGAACACATATGTTGAACTTGGTATTGATGCAGTGACAGCTTGTCTAATTTTGTGAATTTTCTCAGTAAAGAAGGAGGCAAATTCATTGCAGGCCCTCGTGGAAAGATGCTCAGACGCTACTGGCACAGGAGGGTTTGTTAATCTGTCGACAGTAGCAAACAGGGCACGTGCATTGTTGTTGTTTTTGGTGATGATGTCAGAAAAGAAAGAATGCCTTGCATTTCTCAATTCTGAGTTAAACGTGCACAGTTTCTCTTTGAAGATGTCATAATGAACCTGGAGATTTGTTTTTCGCCACCTGCGTTCTGCTTTACGGCACTCTCTTCTTTCCATTCTGACCTGCGGGGCATTTCTCCAAGGAGATCTTTTCTTACCAGAGACAACCTTCATCTTAGTGGGCGCAATAGCATCTATAACACTTGTAAGTTTGCCGTTAAAGTTGTCTAAGAGCTCCTTAACTGAGTTACAGGGGAGGGGTGGTACCGAAGAAAATGCTTGAATGAATGTTTCACTGGTATTTTCTGTAATATACCGCTTTTTGATTACTTTTGACTGATCAATTGTGTGAACAGACATTGTACTCTCAAAAAATAAACAGGAATGGTCCGTGAGGGGACCCATATCTGCCACTGTTATGTCTGAAATGTTCATTCCTCTGGAAATGATAAGGTCCAGCGTGTGCCCTTTGTTATGAGTTGGTTTGTCAACATGCTGATTTAGTCCAAAGTTGTCAAGGACACAGCACAGTTCTTTCGCACATCTGTCCTCTGGTTTGTCAGTATGAATATTGAAATCTCCGACGATTAATACACAGTCAAACTCAGTACAGATTACAGACAGCAGTTCAGTAAGTTCTTCAAAAAAGCTTGCATTGTATTGTGGTGGCCGGTAGATATTGATGAAAATAGCTCTAGAGGCTGAATTTAACTGTAGAGCCACATACTCAAATGAATCAAAATTTCCATAAGACATCTTTTTGCATTGTAGAGATTCTTTAAACAGAATAGAAACCCCCCCTCCTTTTTTATGCACTCTGGATTCACTCACAAAATTGTAATTTGCGGGGGCGCCCTTAGCTCAGTTGGTAGGGGTTCCTGAATAGTTCCCAAATGGACGAGCCCCCAATTTGTCATAGCCGGCTTAAAACCATGATGAAAAACTGACAGGCAAAGTTCAAGCGAAAAGGATTCATTTATTAAACAAACCTCCGAATGCAATGGAGTAAGGCAGTAATGTTTGCATGTAGGCATGAGTGAAATAATGGATGCAATGTCAGCGTCCACCATCCCTGTGTCTCCCTTTTCAAATGGAAGGGTTTTGCCTAATACTATTGGAGACAACGGGCCAAGGTGTGCCCGAAAGACCCAAGACCCAACCACACCTTCTGAGTTTCCGCAAAAAAACATAAACAAGAGGCTAACAGCCAGCTAACCACATGGTAGGGGTGGGGTCATCACACTTATTTGACTGTTAAGAATCAGAAATACTTTATTGATCCCCGGGGGAGGAGGGGGGGGGGCGGTGCTCCATTTTAAAATAGAAATAAAAGAAAGAAGTGTAAAGGATATGAGCTTAATGCCACAAGGTATAACCTAACAATACAAATCTTAACAATAGTAATATAAGAAGTTCTCAAATCTTTCCCAGATTCCATTATTCTTGCCTAGAATGTTTTGCTCGTTTTTTTTATACTTTGTCCTTCCCCTCTTCCCTTACCTCTAACCAGAGGTGGGCAGAGTAGCCAAAAAATTTACTCAAGTAAAAGTAAGTTACTTTCAGATTATAATTACTCAATTAGAAGTAAAAGTACTCATACAAATAATTACTCAAGTAAGAGTAAAAAAGTATGTAGTGAAAAGACTACTCAAGTACTCAAGAGTACAAGTAGGCCAACTGAATTAGGCCTACTCCGGATTTATTTTTGAAATATACAGAGCAACACAAACGGCACAGAATAGACACGATATAATATTAAACAGCAATGTTCAAATAAAGATATGTTAAATAACATAATTTTAAATAAAACAATAAATAAGGTCTTTAAAAATCAAATTAATAACCCTTGAACTCAAACAATAATAAATTAATTATCTGCCAAATTAAATACATCACCCTTCAAATAAAATTATAATAAATTAGGCTTGTCCAAAATTATATTAATTAAAACCAATACATGTATAACACTGTTGCAATTGTTTTGCACATACACATTTTAAAACTAATTCCTACAATATGTCACTGGCCCTGAGAAAATGATCTAGGTTGGGTTTAGCCCCAAAATTATAAAACACACTAAATTAAACTTTGTTACACATCAAAACCTGCTGGCACACTCACTTAACGTATGAAACTACAGAGTGGCTGAACAAAGAGACCACTCTCAGACTCTCACACAGCCAGACTGGGGAATGCGAAGTGAGTAGGCTACAGGGAGAACAGGACATGTGTCAAAGAAGAACAGTGTCTCTGTAATTGCGAGTGTGTGGGAGTCTGTGTCAATGCGATTGTGTGATTGTTATTTTGTGAGTTAGTGTGATTGAGAGCTTGCCAGTGTGTGAGTTTGTATTTGAGGCCAGGGGTGTGGCTATTGCTCCTCGGAATCAGCGGTTTCTTGCATTTTCTCGACTCACCCAGATAGTCGGTAAAATATGCATTTAACGTACACGGCACGGCCACGGACACAACATCGGTGCAGAACCGGAGCCTTTAAAAAAGTCTGTGGACATTGTTGAGCCCATGGTTGAGCCCTATAACAACATGACAACACTTGTCATGTGACTGAAGTAGCTGCATTTGATTGGCAAGCTTTTGTAATGTGGTTTTTATTGGTTGAAATAGTCACGTGATAGAGATGTTGGCTGAAGACGTCCCCGGGGAGAGAAATCACGAGAGAAATAGATCTCGCATGTAATAAATAAAATATATAAAAAAATAAGGTAACGACCGTCACATAGCCAAATGGAACGGCGTAAAAGTACTGTTCTTTCTTCAAATATTTACTCAAGTAAAAGTATGTTGCAATAAAACTACTCCTAAAATTACAATTTATTCAAAAAGTTACTCAAGTATTTGTAACGGAGTAAATGTAGCGCGTTACGACCCACCTCTGCCTCTAACTGCACCACAGGGGTTGAGGTGTGACCGAGATCCAGGTCGGTTGCTTACCCACACCGGAGGCGTCTTAATCTCATTAAACATTGACTGGTTCAGAGCCTATAGGCCCCACAGACACACAGCCTGGTGTGAACACGGGGCAGCCAGCGTCAGACGGTTCGCTCTCATGCCATGAATAAGACATTTCGTCTGCTCGGCTAATTAATCCTGAGAGGGGCCGCATGGCATCTGCCTCCGCGCCGTGTGACAGGACACCGAGAGGAGGGAATTTTAGTTAGGACCCAACCATGGAGGACTGGCTTGCTCTTTTTTTCATTTATTTTTTAATTTCATTGAAACCCCACAGACAAGACTTCACCACCAAGCAATCAACATAATGTAATAGACATCAATCAAATCAACAACAACCATGACAACAAATTTGGCTCGCCCTTTTCTAGTTGGAGTTAGTAAATACAAGAGTGGGAGCCAGACAACTGCCTAAGGACACTGGCATGAACCAGCGGCACCTTCTTGTGTTTGTGTGTGTATATTCTGGGCTTGTCTTGTGTCTTTTCATTGCACTTATACATGCTGACAATAGTATCTTCTTTGTCCCCTCTCTATCTCTATCTCGCCCTCACACACACACACACACACACACACACACACACACACACACACACACACACACACTCACACACTAACAGCTACTAGTTCAGCGCACTTGGAGGACCTGGCGTACCTGGATGAGCAGAGACACACTCCGTTACGCACCTCGCTGCGCATGCCCAGACAGAGCACCACCTGTGGGCCGGGCCGCTCTGGGCCGGACCTGAGAGGTAAGAAGCATGGCACATCTACTCAGACACACACACACACACACACACACACACACACACACACACACACACACACACAGACAGACAGACAGACAGACACACACACAGACACAGACAGACACACACACAGACACAGACAGACACACACATAGACACACTACTCCTAATGTCCAAGTGAGATCAGTGCTGATTCCATCTGAGAGGTGTATGCAGTGAGAGATTTTATTCAGTGCATGTGTGCCATTAACATTAGCAGAAATGCAATATCAAATCAACTCAGTTTTATATAATAGGCATTTTCCTAAGTGGACTTCACAGTCCGTACACAATATGTCGGCACAATAAATAATTGAACACATTCGAGAAAGAGATAAGTCTGGTTCTCTTCTGAAAATGATGAGTTATAAAGAGGAAACATAACATTGCAGTTTATCCGTGGCTCAGTGTAACAACAGAAGCTGCGTGTCACTGCATTGTGAACGCTGACCTCTGTACAGACATGCAGGTGTGTCTAGTCAAAGCATTCAAACACCGTTTATTTTCACTTTTTACTTTATAAACACCTGTGTTCACTTCAGGTCACAGTGCAGACATAGCAAAGAGCCAGACAATGGGACACTGTTTCTGTTGTTCATCCACAAACAGGCGAGGCTGCGTGACGGCAAGGTTATTCTGGAAATTCAAAAGAAAGTCTGTGACAGTTGATTTGCAGGTTGTCTGCGTGTACACCTTTACTCCCACAAGCTGGTAGACTGGTTGTGTGTGTGTGTGTGTGTGTGTGTGTGTGTGTGTGACTTTAGAAGCGCACGACGAGCATTTTGTCAGGTTGTGTCACGGCTAAGCTAAAAATCTGCCTCAGTGCTTAACATTCACAGTCAGTGTGTGCTCCGCTGCACATTGTTCAACTCTAACACACACACAGCAACCGCCTTCCAGATCTTGAGTCGTTGCAAATCTCCTCAGTAAATGGACCAAATGCCCTCATGTCACAACATTATGTGTCCCCTTCGCCCTTCCTCCCCCGTCACTTAGCCAGTAATGAGAGCCGTAATGGCTGCCCTCTGCCACCCGAGCGAACACAAATATGCGTCCCTGTGTGTTTTTAAACTACCTGTTAAGACCCCACTTTAGCTGAGAGCATGCTGGGCCGAGCTGCGATGTGATTCGTCCAGCCTGCAGAGAGAGAGAGAGAGAGAGAGAGAGGGAGAGAGAGAGTGGTAGAAAAGAAAGAGAAAAGGAGACAGAGGAATAGGGAAGAGACTGTGACTGCCAGAAATCACTTGTTTTAACCTTCCTCCTCTTGAGGGCAGCCCGGTGTGTTTACACGCCATCCGCCTGCGTCTCAACATGCGTTCTGCCTCCTCGGATCAGCGTCACAGCCTCCCTGAGTGCACACCGCTCCTGTTTCACCAGGAGAGAGACAGAGGAGGGGAAGGGGGTTGAAACAGAAGAACATCCTTTTAGATGATACGAGGAAACATTTCTAAGGGCCTTTTATTCCTGGGAGTTGGAATGATAGACTTAGGGAAACCCCAAATACAGGATTAGCTGGTTACTTGTCTGCCTGTGTGTCTGAATCACAAGTTGTCGAACCAAAGGCCTAAAGGAGCTTTGTGTCTGTGTCTGTCTGACCAACCCGGTAGATCGGGTTGGTCTGACACTTAGGTCCAGGGCAAGATGGTGAAAAAGTCGAGTTTGGCTTGAATCCTCCACAGAGCGATTCATGATTTTGTGACCTTGCCTGACCTTTTTCCTAGTCAAACCACCGAATCAAAACATGTAAACAAACCTTTAAAAGTAGTAGTGAGTACTTTCATGCACTTTAAGGCTCTCTCGACATTGAACCCTTTCCATAATGGACCCTCAATTAGCCTTTCCTACGTCCCCACCCTCATAATCAGCTCTTTGTACCCAAGATAGCTAATATCTAATCACTGGATTGTGTTTAAATATATTAAAGATGTCCGCGGTTACGAGAGGATGAGCCATTACTGACTGAATTGATTGCACACACAGCCTATTTTTCAGCATCACAAGCTATTGCGTATTCTAATTGCCTGATTGCCAAGACACTTATCCATTAATATAATCCGCATTTAACAACCATCCCCACAAACAAATGAGAAAAATAATTAATAAGATGGATGAATGCATTGATAAAGTTTTTAAGACAGTGTACAGTTTACGATAATTGCCGATTCAGCGATGTAGCTTGCGATTTTAAAGATGATGAGGGATTTAAATAGCTGCTGTGTATTACATAATTAGTGAGCTTGTGCCTCAGAAAGCACCGATATTTGACGTACTGTCACAGAAATGGTCAACATAGTCCTTGTTGCACAGTTCCAGTTAAACTAAAGGAGAAGAAGACTGCTTACAGATGCAGCCCTATCTCTCTCTCTCTCTCTCTCTCCCTCTCTCTCTCTCTCTCTCTCTCTCTCTCTCTCTCTCTCTCTCTCTCTCTCTCTCTCGTTCTCTCTCTCTCTCTCTCTCTCTCTCTCTCTCCCTCCCTCCCTCCCTCCTTCCTTCTGATTCCATCCATTCTGAGCTGCCCTGCTGATTTGAGGAGAGTGAGTCAGACTGTGTTGGACCTTCTCCTGCTCCCATCTGCCTACCTCTAAGATTTACCACCCACCGTATATATTCACTGCAAAACCGACGCGCATAACTGTACCCTGCACACACACACACACGTTTTCTCCCTCGTTTATCTTTACTTTAGCCTCGCTCTGTCTTTGTCACTCTGCTCACATACACAGAACAGGACCCTGTGTTAGCTGATGGTCGCGGCTTTCGGCTGATACAAATATTTCCAACTGCAGAGGCCTTGATTTCACCCATATAAACTCCCTGACTGGGTATGCGACCTAAGTAACATATCTAAGGAATTCATGCGAGCGCTGTAATTGATTTGTAATTTTCTTATCGCCGAAATCTCCCTCGGAAATCCTTAAACCGAAAATGAACTTGTTCGTATTGAAAAGAATTGTCTGCGTCTACCCCGAGCCTTATATATCTCATTCCTCTATACTGTAGTTCTCCACTTTTGTGTCACTGAATCCAGGCATTGTAGTTTGTTCCAAGTCAATCCCACTTACATTGCCATGCTGCTGTAAATATTCACTAGAGCACCACATGTGTATTACTACGCCACTGAAAATAGTCCCGAAAAAATGCAATGTTTACTCCTCTTTGAGTAAAGTGTGTGAACAAACTACAGTGAGCAGCTGGCTTACAAAGTTACTGAGCCTCTTTTAAAAATGTATCTGCATATCTGTGACGTTTTTTTTACAAAGATTTGCTGTACATCTTCAGTAGCAGCCAACTGACTTAGAGGAGTGAGACAGTATTGAAAGACACACTCACATATTGTCTGTTATGGTCTTTTCATGTCATTTTTTGGCAGCAATAAATAATGGCAGCTCTAGTGAACACCTGTTGAGTGAAACTACTGCCTCTTCTGTCAACATTAATCCCAGTTAAACACTTTGTTTACAGCAAACACAGATTAAAGGAGGCAGCCCGTATAACTTGTCTCAGCCAAGTCAGTTAGATAAGCGGCTAGATTTGATGACTGGTGCAAGAATGTGTTTGCAACGAAACAACTGACAACAACGATTAACGGATGATC